>NDGN011450416.1:0-10301 GCA_002564285.1 Tympanoctomys barrerae
AAGAAGAAATAATCAAATAACAAGAAATGTTGGAGGAAAAAGGAATCCTACGTTGTTGATGGGTTTGTAAAGTGGTACAACGTGGCAATCAGCATGAAGATTCCTCACAACCCTGAAACTAAACATTCTATTTGATCTAGCTATTCACCTGCAAAATAACTTCCTGAGTTAAAGACATCATGTTACAATGATAGCATGCATGTTCCTGTTTATAGCAGCACAACTCACATTAGCTAAAATCTTAGAAGTTCACTGTATGTCAGTAATGCATTCTTGAATGGGTAGGAAAGAATCATTCTCTCTTCACTTCAATATATCTACCCCAGGACACAAATTCCTAGACTGTCCACATTCCCAGATAGATCTGGCAAAGACTGGTAGGACAGAAAATGTGCTTCTGCAGTTAGTAGCGGCATGAAGAGTATTCATCAGGGAGAAAGGAAAGTTTCATGTACATTGACCTCACCCACACCTACCTTAGGAAATCTTGTCTAACATTGCTTTAAAAAATCAGAAAAATTCAACACCACCATAAAATTGCCGTGGTCATAATTATTCTGTATTCTGTTGAGCTGAGTTTGTACTCTACTGAGCACCATTTTGTTAAAAAAAATTGACTATTTGCAGATTAAATTTTGTGTGTGGTAGGACCGAGTACATATGCTTGTCAACACATACAAGTGTTCCTTTTTCTAAGTCGACTAAATCATTGAAAATGAAAAACTCTGTTTCAGTGTTTAGGAAGTCCTGTACTGCTAGGTCCCATCACAAATGTTATATCAAACAATCCACATGATAGCTATTAAAAACTTCAATGATCTTAATATTCAAGATACTGAAACTGAAGCTGCAAAGGCTTATGTAAACTATTCAGTTTATTTTCACTAAAGCCTCTGCTATTTATCTTTCTGTGAGTGAACTAGTGGGACATTTATGCTCCCATTAAATGTAATAAAATTTAAGAATAGTATCTTTTTCATTAGTTTTTGATAGAAAAGGTAGAGTATTCCCTTTCAAATAAGTTCAGTTATACTTATAGACACATGCCTTTGTTCACTGGAGGGAAATGAATCTCTTGGTCAACCCTTCCTTCATTTTTCTCATGTTTGACAATGCATTTGTGTTCTTTATCCATGGAAGCTCCGGTCACCGTTAGCCAGCTAAGCTTCAAGTAAGTGTCTTTCCTCTTCATGGTGTCTCCCTGCTGGGATTTAAGAATCGTATTCCCATCCTCTTCTTTCCAGTATACCTTAATAATATCAGGGAAAAATTTCTCCAGAAGACAAAGATATGTCCCAGCCTTATGGAGATTTATTTCAGCAACTGAAGGAAGAAAAATTGTGGGCTTGGGGGAAATGTCCCCGTAACTTTTATCTGTGGAGAAAATGGAACATCAATAAAGGGAATTATTAGATAAATGTAAATAATGAATGATTTGGAAAAGCCTCAAGCACAGCCATAGGGAGACAGGGTGATGCTGATCGTTTGCCTCCTGTGACCTTTCACCCCAATGGATTGCAAGGGTACAATTATTCTCCTTTATAGATGTACAAAAAGGTGTGAGAGCTTGAGCAACTTGCAAAAGGTTACTGCTATGAAGTGGCAGAGCCTGAAGCAAACCTGCCCTTTGTCCTTTCTCCACATACTAAGATGTATGACATTTGATTGTTCATAACCAAGGCTTCTAGTCTTCATGAACCTATCTAAATTTGTGCATCTCCTTCATTTTCTCCTTTGTTTTCAAGGTGGATATCAGGATACAGAAAGAGGATGGGTGGTCTGGATGACCTCTGTCCTGAGGAGGCTTCCTTACAAAAAATTCCTCTTTCCCATGCTTCGTCATCTGTCCTCTTTGACCAGGTAACTCAAACCCTCCTGCTCTGCAGTTCTGTTCAATCCACTCTTCACTTAGCTGATCCTAGGATGTCCCCAATTTATCTAATTTCATAGCAATAAATGTCCGAAGGTAGCTGTTTCTTTTTGTCTATAATAACACTGTCATTTGTTTTAATGAGAATATGCTTCTACATGTATTAACAATCTACCAGGTTGATCTCTGAGCTCCAACTGCAGATCCCATATCCGGTTCTGAAGTCCTAGGTAATCTCTATTGTAACACAAAAATCTCACTTTTTGTTGGGGGGATACTGGGGATCAAAGTCACGACCTTGTGCTTGCTAGGCAGGCACTTATGCAGGGAGAGGATGTACACAGGGCTGCATATACATATTTTGGCCATCCCCAAATTAATATCTATCCCATGACTACGCTGTATTTTGGGACTTCTTTTTATTTTCTTTCACTAACCCATTAAATGAAATGTACGTATAACTGGATCAATGTTAAAAGTTTGGTTCCAGAGTTTGTTGCACACACAAGGTCAAACTATAATACAAAGCCTCATCAGTGTTTAAAATTGCATCGCATGTATCTGGCATTACAGCAGGCTACACATTTTTAATCTAATGATTTATTATAAATGTTGGAAGTTTTCTAATTTGACTTGCAACAGACATTCACATGCTTTGTCAATATTTTCTTAATACTAATTTGAAGTTATTGTAAGAATTCACTGGGTACATGTTTGAGAAAAGGAGAATTGAGTTTCTCATTTGAGAAGAAAGGGCAAAAGTTTTTGAGGCTCTCTGCCTATTTCAGCAAAGCTCCTGTGGTTTTTGTTTTACAGAATAAGTGTACATTGTGGACATTTCTGATCATTAATTAAGATAATTGGTTGATAATGTGCTTATTTTATTTGCATCTTGCTTTTAATGCAAATAATAAGTCTATATTTCTCCAGCTATATATAATATTTGTAGTGCAAAGCCATGTCATAAAAGGACTAAATTTGCAATTGTGCTTTGTGTAATTTTAGCCTGTAAATATATTCAATCTAATTTTCAAGTAGGAAGACATTTCTTCACAAATGCTCTATTTTCATTACAAAAAAAAAACCCAAAATCAATTGATGAACTGGAAAGTATTTCTGTGCAGTAGTATACTCTTCATTGCCTCTTGTCTGTCTTCCATAGAAATAATCTTTTAAGTATCATACTTTGGAGAAAAATATAACTCTTGATCTTCCATAATGTGCTCATTGAAACAGTTAGCTAAGCATTAGTGTGCTTGATTTATATGACTAGTACTTACATTCTGGATTTTTATATAGCATTGTCTTCTCAAACATGACTTTTAAATATTGTACTAAGAATGCTTTTTGTGGTAAGTTTGTTCTGTGACATATAGAGTGGCATCTATTCTCTCATTTCAATGATGAATAGAATAGCGACCCTAGATTTTATTTATTTAAAATAAAATTGGATACCTATCTGACTCATTTCTGTCCATTCATTTACTTACATAATATGTTCTGAGTTAAATTCCCTAACTTTGTATTTTAACACACAGAGACTTAGATTCTGTTTAACTTTACCGAATATCAGTGGCATTTTTTTTTCTTGAAGGTATGACATTCCAAAACTACATATGAAAATTTGTGTGCCCTATGTTTTGTTTTTTCTTTTACCAAATACTTATAGCTATTTTATATTTAAATATATATTTCAGATTTTTTTTTTCAATACCAGAAATGAAACTCAGGAACTTGCCTGGCAGGCACTGTGCCACTGAGCTATATCCCCCACTGTAGTTCAAATTTATGCCTAGTTTCTACCTATATTTAATTGATTTTTCTAACTTGAACATTTTCTGTTTGAATTTATAGCTTTTTTCTGAATAATATAGTGAGATGCTTAATTTTAATGACTAAAAATTTTAGGACTAATCAATATTAGCTTTAGAGTTAAGATAAAGAATAGAGATTTATAGCATATAGAATAAGACCATTTGTAAAAAAAAATCTTATCATTTCATTTTTTTTCTTTGCCAACTGATGGAAAACTTCCAAGGAGAAACATGTATGTCCAGATTTCCATTTCTTTATATGTAACTAAATGTTAAAATTAACTTTCATTTGAGCAGCCAAAGGATAACTGAATCCTAAAGAGAATTTCCTCTCTATACACTCATTTGCTGAAAACTGTCCTCTAGATCGGATAAAACATCCACGTTATGTTTCAATCAGAAGCACATTTTTCAGACACCTATTGTATGTTGGCCATCCTTGCAAGAACTTTGTTCACATTAGTCCACTCAATTGTTATGTGCCCTCGGTTCACACTGGTTTAAAAATCTCAGTGGTGACCCATACGCTCTAAACTGCCTGTGGCCCAGGTGGCAGGGTTCCAGCCCTGCCTCTGCAAACTCAGACTCGCAACACACATGGCCATGAGAAAGGGGAGTGAGTCTGCTTTACGAATCTACTGCAGACATCAAATAGCGAACTTTGTCCAGGGATCAGACATTGCGGTGGTATCGCTATACATGTTATATGTGAGCCCTTTATAGAAGTTCACACGTCCATACAACCAGACCCTAATGTTCGCTTGTATAGCATTGTCTACAATTTCCTTCAATATGTACATTTGTATCATAATCTCTAAGATCTATACATCAAATTTCCTTCAAATTCCTCTTTTTTTTCTAACCATGCTGCTGTAATTCCAAAAAAAATCAAGTTTTTCTTCCTTCTACTACTTTGGAAATATCTTTTCCAGTTACTCACCTATGACAACAAGTTTTGTTCCTCCACCGAAGACTTTCTTAGCATAATTCCACAGTGGTTGACCCCATATCAAAAACTGGAAAATAGTTTAGCGACCCTGAGTCCTTCCCATCCTGGGGAAACAGTCACCTGGACTTCTGTAGACACCAAGATTCCGGTCCTGGTCCATTTTACTCATCCACAGGTCAGTACCTGCATACACTGGCCAAATTTGAAGATTTTGTGCTTTATTTGTCTTAAAAGAATGTTAGAACAAATCATTTCAACATCACTACTGACTCTCAAGTAACACCAGAGTGAAACAAGGTGTAAAGAGCAATTTGATTAACAATACTGATGGAACACTAGAGGACACTACTATTCTCACTGTCATGACTAACAGTTTACCCTGACTGGGTCCAACACAGCATTCTAATCTCATAGAACAAACCTCACCTTTACTTAGAAATCTCCACACTCTGAATTGCAGCTAGATCCACAGCACTGAAGGTAGCAGGCATGTTCACCTGTCCTGAGTTAGCAGCTGGGGTTACTCTCACTTTCCTGGAATTCTCAAAACCATCACAAGAAATAAGCCTTCTACATAGGCAAGTTTCAATAGGCTCTCTCCTACCTTTCTGCACATTAAGATAATCAAAGGAAGCCCTGCTGGAGCCACCATGAGAATAGAGCTGTGGAAATACTTTACCCATGCGGTTCAGAGCCATGGCTCTTTCCAAATTAGCAGCATAAGCCACGTGAGTTCCAACCTTTCACCAGAAAGGTTCAGCACTCTGTCAGCTCATTCAGAAGCCAAGCTTACAGTTCCCATCTCAGTCTTCCTAGGCAGAATGATTAGATCAATTGCAGGAGACCTGGTTCTTAAAGATGTCCTAGATCTTTCAATGTTATTTGTGTGACCCTGTGTGCTGAAGCCCCAATCCACGTACGACATTGGACATAGACCCACAGCACTGATGCCACCGTGGTGTGAATCGAGTTTGCTTAGAGACCATTTCCTCACTTTCCCAAATGAATGTTGAAGATAATGTCCACTCCACACTTTACTTTCCTCTTTGAAGTTCTTTTCTAATTTTGGGATGAAAAATATATATGAAAGCTTATCATTTATCAGATGATCAAAAGTATGTATTCTACCGCATTTTTCTTGCATTCTTCAGCAAGAAATTTTACTCTGTGATTTTCTTAATAGCTTTATCATGTGTGCTGTCTTTCACTTTCCTGACAGTTTTTGCCTTTTGTTCTTATTTCATGCTCTGAGTACACTTATATATTTTATTTTATGCCTTTTCAAATATTCTCAAAAAGGGTGTATTAATGATCCACAGTGTGCACCTTTTAGCAGGTTTGTCTTTTGTGTCTGGTGTTCATTTTTTTTTTTTTTTTTTTTGTAAAGTGTAGTTCAAATAAGGCCCAGGGGATAGAAAATCTGTTCATAAATTCTAACTTTGTGGTAATCACAGACATGAATTTAGATAGACTGAGAGTGCAGGACCTTATTATGAAGATTTATTTCCTTAAATTATCCCATATGATGCCGGGGTTGCTTTGTGACACACTCTGTGTGTAGCCCCTCACGAAAAGATGTTTTTCCAGCACTCTGATCTAAAAATGCAACTTGGGTACACATCAGCCTAAAATGAACCCACTTAATAATGGTATTTGAACATAGCATTGACATAAGAAATTATCAAAGGAATTTTAACATGGCTTAGGTAATTATTACTTGAGACAAAGGTCTCAAGTAATTTATACTTAGTTCATACTTATGTGGAATGATAATTAATTAATAAAAAATGCTTTTCTTTTGTTATATATCTAGATAATTGGTTTTAGAGTTAAAATATCCAGTGACACCAAATACCATACAGGGATTCCCAATGGATGCTCTGACATGAGTGACTTAGAAAGCCGCTCTGAGGGTGATGGCTTCAATAAAGGTGAATCATTTTCTGCCTTTTGGCTAAGATCAAGTGTAGATGCAGGTGAAGCTTGGGAAAATTGTCTAATGAAATTTAAGGGGGAAAAGGCAATAATTTGAGTTGATTTTTTTTTTAAATAATTTTAATTGAGCTGGGGAGATGGCTTAGTGGAATAAGCACTTCTCTGGCAAGTGCAAGGGCCTGAGTTCAATCCCCGGTTCTGCAAAAATAATAATAATAATAAAATAATAATAATAATTTTAATTATCTAAACATATTAATTTAAAAGATTATTATAGGTAGGTATTTGTCTGTTAGCTATGTGTGTAAGTTTTTATACACAAGATAAAAGAAAATATATTTAATTTTAAAAATTTATTTATTTATTTATTTGGTACACGGTCTCACTATACAGCTCAGACTCACACTCATCCTCCTGTCTCAGCCTCCCGCGTGCTGGGATTACAGGCTTGCACCACCATACCTAGTTTTTTTGGGGGGTGGGGTGGGGAAGGGTCTACAGGGTGTTCAAGTTCTCAGTACTAGATCAGACTAGTTGTGATCCACCTGTTTACAGCCTCCCAAGAGCTGGGATTACAGATGCACACCACCACGCCCTGTCTCAGTTGCTGTCTCAGCACACCCCGGGGGCAGGGCCGGCATGGCAGGCCCGGCCCCTGTGCCTATTTGCTGGCGCTTTGATCCGCTGAGCTATTTGGCCCACCCTACCATGCCCAGTTTTGATGATCGGCTGGGCATGGGGCCAGCAGGGCATGCAGTACTGGGGATTGGACTCCGGTCCTTGCACTTGCCAGGCAGGCGCTTAGACCTCCAAGCTATCTCTCTGGCCCAAAAATATATTTAATTTTTAAAAATTGGTGCCCCTTGGGAAATGAAGAATCACATTGTATTCAGGTCGATAATATTGTAAAGTCATGCGTATTACTCTCAAATCACGTTTTGAAGCTATTACTTAAAAATAAAAAGCAAGTTGCACATACTGACCATTTACACTAATATGAACTCTAGATTACATGGTGTTTAATAAATTTATCTCTATTCCTGAATTCAAACAGGTCTGTAGTAAGTGGTAATTTGAATTGTAGAAAAGAATTACCATCCCATCTCCTACCAACTGCCAGCCATTAGGATAGGTAATTTCCAAATTTAATTTCAATGAATCCATATAGATCACATTTTTATTGAAAAATAACTAGAAGTAAGAAAAATCTAAAACTTTCTGGATTATTGAATAACTTTAAGGACATCTGAGAAGAAGAATGTCCATGTAATAGTGTTAAATACAAATCAGCGAGATTCCTTATTGTGTACCTAGTGTGTTCTTAATTTTTTTAAATGAACAATCAAACATACATAGATAAAACATTTGAATGAAAATATAACAAATTTATAATGGGTATAAGTGACAACATGAGTTTAAGGTTTTAAATTCTTTCCATGTATTTTACATTTTTTAAATGATTAGCAAAGGGACCAGGGAGATAGCGCAGCAGCATAAGCACCTGCCTGGCAGGCAGAAGGGCCTGACTCCGTAGAGTAAGCACTTCCCTGGCAAGCGCAAGGGCCTGGGTTCAATCCCTAGTTAAAAAAAAAAAAAAATTAGCAAGAACTCTAAATATTTTAACAGAGTAATCACTGTTGCTAAACTTACTTGCTAAAGAATAGATAATAGAATGTCATAGCCCAAATATCATTTTTTAGAATCAAAACTATATCTATCCCTGTACCCTAAAAATTATTTTCCAGAATTTATGAGTTATATGCGTCACAATTAATTTTATTGCTACAATTGAATATTTCAGAAAAGATCGAACTTAGTTTTCAGTTTATAAGTTAATGTGTTCATATTCTCTTAACCACTAAAGAAATTTTTAAAAAATTCATTTCCGTCTTTCAGTGCTGTATCAACTTAATGAAAAATATCTCTGAAAATTTCCATTTTACTGGATCTAAAGCAAAGCAACCATCCCTTGGATGAAATGTTCTCTCTCATTCAAGCAAAGCTGCATCTTTAAAGGGTAATTTAAAAATGGATAAAGTGAATGAACTGTTGATTTGAATTTAAAAAACAAAAATGAATCTTTTGTCATTCTTGAATATAGTCACAAAGAGAAATGTTTTGACCCTTGATATGAAGGGTCCTAGGGTCAAAGTAACCAAATACTTAATTTTTTTCTGTGACCAACTGATAACTTCAGCAGTTTTGCTGTTTTCTCCACTATTTTGAGAATGAAACAAACAAAGTACAGAATGCAAACTAATTTATGAGATCTTTGCAGCAGAGGTCCTCTCCCTACAGATCCTAGTGGCTCTAAACTCTGTGCTGGTGTCCTCCTGCCAGGTCAGGGGGAGCGCGGCCCCTTAGGACCTGGGCTAAGTCACTTGACCTCTGCAGCGGTCCTCAGCATGCTGAGGGACCAAACCCAGTGCCATTCCAAGAACTTGAACCCGTCCAGGGCACCAGCAGTCCTCTCCTCCTCCCCACTGCACCTGGCAAATCGTAAAGGAAATTTATCTGTGGTTTTGCGCCGGGACCAAAAATTGATGATCATGCCCTTCATTTAAGGTGCTGCTTAAAAGCTTTTATGAAATGTTTCTTCTGCATTTGTTTCAAAATTCTGTCAGTTTTTTAATATCAAAATTTTTCTCTTCTGATGTTAAAAAATAAACTCAAATACAATCAAATTTATCTAAGTATGATCAGAAACTTAAGGAATGTAAGCCCCAAGCTACCTAGGGAGTTTTGGTATGACAGTCCTCTTGTATCGCATATGTTTGAAAGCCTGGCTCTTTCCTTTCTCAGAATTTGCCAGAATCTTCTAAACCTCCTTTAACAACGTTTTATGTATAAAGTCAATTCTTGGCCTACAGTGTAATTTGTAGTTATTTAACATTTCTTCAATTTGAAAAAGAACCAATGATAATAATCATATATTTGAGCACTTGACAAATAATATTCCATGGGATGGATAAATGTTTTGTGATTCATATGCATGAAGGACAGACATCTGCACTGAATATGAACCAATTTGTTTGTGGAGTCCAGCTGCCCTTGGCAGAAGATTTTCCAAGTTGGTCCAAAGTGACAGTACTCAGGGATGACTGATATGCAGAGCATGCTCTGAAGCTAAGAATGTGTCAGGCTCAGATAAAGTTGATGGTAAATCACTGTTTTCTCAAGAACATCTGTTACTACAACAGCAAGTTGTTTTTTAAATGTGGGCTAGCAATACAGCTCCACAGTACAAGTACCAGTCTGGCAAGCTCAAGGTTCCGAGTTCGATTCCCAGTATCAAAAAATAAAAACATAAAAGAACATCTGTCAGTTTTTCACTCTTGGGGTAACAATGCAAACTGTCCTTACCAGGTGTGGTTACCGTGAGGTTAATTCCTTTTGCAAATATCTTGATCCAGGTTGTAATATCATACTCTTTACAGTTGAATCTCAGCTTTTGCCTGAGCATCATGATGTGATTAGCAGTTTAATCACCTTGCCCTACTAATAGTCTTCTGTATTCTTTGAAAGTCTTTAAATATAAGTGTGAGAGCATAATTGAGTTTGTACATTTCCTTATCATCTGACCTTATACACTGTGCATTTCCACAGAGGCAATGACTGTTAGAAAACACTAGGGAAAATAAAAATATTAAAAGCAAGAAAAAAAAAAAAGAACAAACACCTGATCCAACCGGTCAACCCACTTTTCTAAGTCACCAGCCAAATTATTTTGAGA
>NDGN011450424.1:2678-13781 GCA_002564285.1 Tympanoctomys barrerae
AAAAAAAAAAAAAAAAACCCTCAACTTTAAATAAATAAATAAATAAATAAATAAAATGGTAGTGTAGTCTGTATGAGGCTACAAAGAAGATCCTCTTTACAATTTTGTTCTAAAGAAATAATGATCAAGGCTTTTTGGTGCAAACCTGGATCCCCATAGCTACAGTAAAAACAAAAGAAATGGGTTCTTGAAGACCCAGAGCCTGAGCTATGTTCTAAGGGTGCTGAGAGGCAATGAAGTAGCTGGTAAGACAGGTGACAAATGTCTACTACATATTCAGATGTTGACTGTTAAAATACCTCCAAAGTATAAACATATGAATAACTGGTAAAATTGTCTTTTATTATAATGGATTAGCAGAAGAAAGAGCCAGCTTCTGGTCAAATCATGGCGTCTGAGACTACTGGAAAAGAGGACCTCGGATTTGAAGAAATTAGACATTGATACACACACTGGGAATGCGAAGGTTAACAAAGTCAGTTAGCACAAGCCAGAGACCCTAAGTGGAAGCCATGCCTTTACACGGTGAGAGCTGCGGCCAGGACCCAGAAGGCCCTGGCATGTGCTTCCAACAGTGTCAGAGTTGGAGAATTCCTCAGAGAGGCCAAGTATCTTGGTCAGGGGTGAGGGAAGTCAAGGGCAGAACCCACAGAGCATGTGACCTCAGCTGTGTGAGTGTGTGACCTCGGTAGATGACACTCTCCTTTCCCAGGAAATCTCACCTCTAGCAGGTCTCAAGACCCTGCAGCCCCGCCTGCCTGTTAGGATGCCTCACCTCTCTTACCCGGCAAGTGCAGAATCAGTTGGGACAAGAGATTGTCATTATTCTACTTTTGCACAATGACGTCCCTGTGCAGACTGGTTGTGTCTTTCCACTGCCAGCTGGCCATGTCTCAATGTTCAGATGTCAGGGCACCAAGCAGACTGGCAGCATATGTCAGCAGCACGGGGCTTTGGCAGGAGCTAGGCCAGGCAGTGATCACCGGGCAAATCATCTGATTGAACAGCACCCCAGTGCAGCTGGAAAGACAGGCTAAGCAGTGGAGTCAGGGATCCCCATCTATCCCAGGCTGCTCCCACAGGAGGACTTGGATCCTTGACCGTAGAAGCATCACAAGCAGAAAGGGTATCCTCCACCTATGCACACATAGGAACATCTCCTAAGACTCTCACAATACTAGCGCTTCACACTCCCACTTAACTCCAGGTTGCAATGCTCGGTGGCATGGGCACCACCCAGCCACCACCGCTGCCCATGGATGCCTAGCCCACAGCTGCGAGCAGCGACGCAGTTCAATTCCCACTCTTCAAGAACAGAGGGCTTTGGAACCCTCCTATGGGTCCGGACACAGGAGGAGCAAAGAATCAGCTTGCAGAGCTGGAAAGAACCTTAGAGATGTCCATACATCTGGTCTCTATTTTAGAGCTGAAGAAAAAGGAACTACCTGTCCAAAATGACCAACAATAGGGGGAGCCAAAAGTGGAGCTTCCTGAACACCATCATGTTTGCTGGTCTCCACTGCTGCTGGAGTAAACGCAAAGAGGGTCCCGTGTTCACACGGCAGGTTCCGTCCCCGTGCAGATGGGAGGGGCCAGACAGTGTGTGGTGTGGGCGCTGCAGGCTGGGATCTCAAATCTCAGAAGTCTCTATACACCTGCAAAATTCACATGTTCATTCTATCCTTTGTGTGTGCATGTATGAAAAACACATATACATGTAAAGTGTGTACATGCAATGATGAAACCGTGGCACACATACTCTTGTAGAAAAAGCCAGAAGGAGAGAGAAGGGTTCATTTGATCTGAGAACTCAAGATGACCCATGAAGGAAGGAATTAGCACCAAGCCCAGAGAGCAGAGCTGTGACGCAGTGACCTTTGTCCTTGGTTCCCCATTGCCAGTGTATCATTCCCCTCTTGTCAACCCCTCCATCAGCTCGGTGTGCCTGGGAACCCACCCCATCCTGACAGAGGGGCCATGTACTCCACCCAGAGCTGCCAGCTTTATCTTACTCTGGAATGAGAAGGACCTCGCCCTGTGAGTCATTTTTGGGCATGGATGGAAACATTTCTGAGATAAGCTTCATGGTATCCTTCAGGTGACCGGAAGTGGGAGAGAGCATGAAGGGCTGGCCTTTACTCCTGGGGAGTCCTGGGGGTCTTTGTGGGGGTGGAGGACTTGGGGTCTCTCCTCTTCTGCCTTACATCTGCCCTGGCAGCAGGCCTCCAGGAGGGAGAAGGGTTGATGGTGTCCTTTTGCCTCTGCCTGACCTTAGCCAGGCTCTGCGCAGTCACCCCACCATAGAATTGAACCTACACCTCTTCCCTCCCAGTGCTGCAGACTTCTGCTTTCTGTCTTCCTGACCCCAGTGCCCCTCATCTGGGCTCCCTTGCCCCTACCCTTGCCTTCAAGTTACAGTTCCCTGAATGTCAGTGGCTTCCTTGACCCTGTACATTTCTGCCAGGGCCACTTGAATCTACCCTGGTGCCTCAATCCCCTCCAGACTCAGGCCGTGGCATCTGGTAGCTTCAACCACTAGCTGCCACGTGAGAAAATGTCCTTCAAGCCCCTACATGTCACTACATTATTTTTCCTTGTTCATCCACAGACCTGCCTGGGTCTTAGGACAGAAGGTGGTTGGGGTACCCCGTGACAACTCAGTGCCACTGAATTCCATGCAATGCTTCAAGTTCTTGTGATGTATGGTTCTTTTCACTTCCAAAGGTGCCCTAGTGAATTACCCATGTTGGTGCGCTGAGGTCCACTGGACTGTTCCCCTCTGCCCACTGACTTAGGGAAGCAGCCCTAGCTACCATGACAGCAGGGCCTCAGGACCCCATGCAGCCAATCAAAGGGCACACAGGGCAGCCAGACGCATACCTCAAAGCAAAGAGGTTGACAAAGAGCGGAGATGTGTTACTCAATGCAGAGGTGGGGAGGAGGCTGAGGACAGCTGGCTCAGGCGGCTCTAACTCCCCACCTGGTTACTGCCACTTTAGCCTAAATAGAGCCATCCAACCTTGGCCTTTAACCTATGGAGGAGGTGGCCCTGGCCATGCAACAGGCCTTAAGGAAATGTCCCAGACCTCTCTTCTGGGACATTCTAAGTGAGAAGCACTAAAGCTTCCTAGGGGGTCATACCACTTTAAATGTCTGTGACATTTAAATTCCACCAGCCACAGAGTGGATTCTAAAGTCAAGATCCAATGTGTAAGAACGCAAGGTGCTCCATGCATTTGGTGGACCTGAGAGCCATGGGAAGAGGATTCAGCCATTAAATTTGCTTCCTATATTCGGTTGCCATGTTGCTTTAAGTTCCCATCTTAGCCACCCTGACTCGGGTTCGGGGGACACACAGCCTGGCAGCCTATGGGCAGAACTCTATAACTACACTGCATGTTACATCCTGCTACCCAGAGCTCTTGTCAAACTGCAAATTTTGGTGCCCCTTTCCCTGCTCACCCTGATTCATGCTTAAGGGCAGCACTTGGAAGATGCGTTGAGTGCTTCTTACGCTGGGAGTTCTGGGCTGGAGAGAGCTTGGTTTCTCATGGTCCAGTGCTCCCACCTGACCCTGTAATGAGGACTCATCCCACATGCATTCTCTAGCCCAGTGGATTAAGTTATCTCCTCCTTCCTAGAGGGCAGGCAAGTCGGACATGCTGTGAAAATCACACAGACACACGTGCAATCATTTTAAGAAACGAGGGAAACCAATTTAGGAAATCAGGTTGGAAAAGGCAGGCAGGCTAACACAATGTCACATACAAGAGGCTAAATTTGCCCAGAATTCCAGGAGGACCAGAGGTCAACTCTCGATCTGTGGCAGAGGGGAGGGAAACTCAGTAGGGTGCCCTGAGGTGGCCCAGTGATAGGAAACAAGAACATACACCATGAGGTGCCCGCAGCGGAGGCTGGCTTGCAGCTTACCAACCTGCTTCCCCTGTGTCCTGGCAAGCCGTGGATGGCACTGCCCCGCCCCCATGCACGTGAGAACAGCCATGGCTTGGGCTTTGGACTCTGAAAAACGGCAAGAAACCATCTGAGCCTTACAGGCAGGGACTGTGCAGGGCAGAGCCAAGGCTCAGTAGCACAGAGTAACAGGTGAGGGAACCCAGGCAGAGGCAACCACACAGCAAATGTCGCCCTGGGCCATCCTGGGAAGAAGTGGCCTGGTGGTGTCTCAGCCCCCAGCCTGGCTGGCCCGTGCCACACCGCCCGTCTATGCCGTGAGAGCTCTCACTTCCAAAGGGTGTGCACATTCCTCAGTTAGTTGAAGCCTCCCAAGAATCCTGCCAGGCCCTCTTGACCTTCTGGAGTGTGCAAGAGAGACAGAATTGCATACTTTTCGCCACGTAGTGCCCCTGTCCCAGAGTCCCCACAAGAAAGCTTTTCTGACGCAAGTCTCAAAGATGTTGTAAAATCCCACAGAACCCACGGTTGTCACACACAGAGGCAGGCAAGTCTGCCCCTCACTGTCTCCTGCTGGGTGTCAGGGTCTCTGCTCAGGTCAGCCTTAGAAAGCAGGGATGGGTTCTTGGGGTAGAGGGAATTGGAACAGAATCAAGAATATCCCTACGCCCCAGCATCTGTTGCCTTGACAACCTTCCTGCTAGGCCCCTTAAGAGATGGTGATGGGACTGAAGCCCTCACTTGCTTCTCATTTTGGTAATGGGCTCCCAGCTGGAGCTGTTTCTCCCTGGCCTTCACTTTTGTACTCTTTCCAGTTTCCTTCTCCCTCACTATTGGATTAATAATCCCTCACTGGATTAACAATGAGCAGAAGCAAACAAACACGGTCCAGGGAGGTCAGCACAGGTATGGGTACCCAGAAGCACCAAACTTCTACACAAAGCCTGTGGGTGACCCATGCTGCCCTAGGGAGACAATACTCCAAGGTGCCTCTTCATGCCCCGGGCCCATGTCCTGGGTTTAGGTAGCGAAGTAGTGCCTTCCCTGTAAAGCTACAATTCTCCACCAGCGGAATGGAGCACATACAGTCTTCTATGTTATAATTGTAGGTCCAGACTGTACAGCTTGCCCTATGAGGTGCCAGATGGCCCCTGCTGCTAAGGGCTCCATGTCTGTGTCTCCAACATTCCTAATTGGAACTTGAGCTCCAACCTGATGGTTGGTGGGGACTTGGGGAGGTGATTTGGTGAGGATGGCAGGGTTGGGAGTGCATGATGGGATCAGTACCATTGGGTGACCAAGAAGACCAGAATCCTGGGGTCCCACCACGTGCGGACCTATGTCCCGATCTTGTAGGCACCAGGCACCACCCCTGCAGCAGAAATCAGGCCCTTGCTAGACACTTAATCAGCTAGCACCTTGATCCTAGAGAACTCACCCATACACTCTGGCCAGAAATCAAACATATTGCCATCCACCTTCCCAGTGGCCCTTCAGGTGGAGCCCGTGCTGAGCAGGACTCATTCTTGCAAGGCAGAGTCCAACACGTGTGGCCACCATGCCACTTTTCACAAAGTTCTCATCCCTCAGGAGCCCGTATGTCTTTCCCACTTCCCATGGCTTCAGCTCTCTGCCGCCCTTCCGGTGCCTATCTCCGCTCCCTACCAGCCATCTTCATATCTTTACTCTTTCAAAGGGATGAAAAGCACTGGACCTGATTGTCTGCACTGGCTGAATCTGTGCCCTGGCTGGAGAGAGCTGGCAGCACCCCAGAGCAGCCCAGGCCAGTGGGAGGCAGGAGCTGAGACCGCTGTTGCCTTGGCACCAGGATGGGTGTCATCGGCCCTCCTGTACTGTGCCCCCTGGAAAAGAAGCTCGAGACATCTGGAGCAGGTGGAGCTATGAGTAGACCACTGCTGGCATGTTCCCACCTGCCTATGGTGACAGAAGAGCACAGCGCCCACACAGGGTCAGCGAGGGGTAAACACCACAGGTGGTCCAATGAGCTCATATGGCAGGGAGCGGCCTGAGGTGACCCCGCCCACCCCCAGCAGCCATGGCCAGGAGGGAGCCTGGATCCTGTGTGTTCTGGAAGTCAGATGGGCACCCCACAGGTCCCCGTGACTTGGACTGGTGCCCTGGACCACTGTCGGAGCTTTTCTGGGTCACACAGTAACAGAAACAACTGGCATTTGCAGAAGATACTCGGGAAGTCTTTTATTTCCCTGCCAACCCGTGCATGGATTGTTCTGGAGCTCCATCAACAGGACCCACTCGCTGGTCACCAGTGTTTGTGAGCTGCGTCCCGAGGAAGCCAGCTCTCTGTCAACAATGTTCCTGACCTCGAGGTTCCGAGGCCAGTGGGGCTGTGGACACACATCTGTATCAGCAAGGCACCTGTGTTAGCGGTGACAGAAACTGTCTACTGCCAGAGGCAACCTCTGATGATGTCTCAGAGGCTCTTTATCCAGGTGTTCTTGGAGTCCCCAGGGTGGGGCAGAAATGTCACTACTGTGCCCTACCCACATGCAGAGACACTGACATCAACAGCCTGGGGAGTGCCTGGCATTTCCCACAATGATTTAAACATGTAGCCAAGCTGGAGAACCGATGCTGGTTTCTCATGAAACTCACGTCCCTGCCCCCTCCCCTGGAGATGTTTGTAAGGAATTTGTCCACTATGGTCACTTCACTTGGGTGTCTTCCAATATCTGGGGCCCAGGGGTGGGACTAAGAGTGGTCATACAATTCAAACAGGAGGACTATCTGGATCTAAGGCGATCAGCACATCCTGTGTTTGTCTTCCCAAGCTGCTTTCTGTTTTGCTTTTACTTCCTTGTTGTTTTTCCCTTCAACAAACCACACTCACAAGCAAGACACACACTCTAACCTGTTACCCTCCCTTTGTGTTCAAAGACCAAGCTGAGTATGATCTCACTGGGTCTCAAAATATCCCTGCTGAAGAGCCAGGCCTTTGTTCCCTAGGGCAAAGTCAGAAACATGCAGGTTGGAAGAGGTCTATCTGACCCTGTGTTGGAACCCACATCATGATGGAAGCCCTATGTCCTGAATAATTTCCAGTTCACAGAAGTGTTTCCCCCTATACATTCCTGTGGAGTCTTACAGCGAATCTGCAGGGATAGTATTTTCTTAGCCAAAGTGACCACACCTCCTGCTTTGCTCCAGCAACCCAATGTATTATCCCAGAGGAAGTATTCCTGGGATCTCCTGACACTCAAAAGAGACTTGCTGTGAACAATGAATTATGTGCTCACCTTCTTTTAACCATTCTCTTGTTTTAAGAGGGAGACAGTTAGGCTCACACAGGTTAATTTGTTCAGAGCTGTTTTGCTGATTGGAGGCAGAGGTAGTAAGACAAATGCTGGCCCTTGCAGTGGGGTATGACCAAACAGCCATCAGCCTGCTCCTGAGCTAATCTTTTTTATACTAGAGGAAGAAACTAAAAATGCAGGGAACTATTTCTTCAAAGTCTTCCTTAGAATGTTCTCGGCAAGAGAATGAGCCCAGCACTTAGCAGTCTCCTTGACAACATTCTGTGAAAACATCCTCGCAGATTAGTAAATGACATGTCATTGTCATCAAAAGGATACTTGAAAGCTCAGAACTGGAAATTCAGTGTGAGGAAATGCATGCTAGTTGTTCTTTACCTTGGGACAGTTCCCACCCCTCTCCTAGCACACCTGCTGTGCAAACATAAAATGGGCTCAATCTAAGACACTGTTCTCCTCCAGGGCCGTCACCACAGGGCAACCAGAGCTCACCAGATGTTCTGACAGCCTCTGTCCCTGGAGGTCCTCATGAGTCAGCTCTGTTTTACTCATTTCTCATGCCAGAAAAGCAGCTCTCATCAACAGGGATGCTGGGGTCCAAATGAGATGAAATATAGGACCGCGGTCCCTCCACGGGAACCCAGTGGTGCCGATTGATCGCTGCCATCCCAGGAGCATGAGTAATGGGTAGCGGCTCTGCATTAACCCTGAGAGAAGGCCAGTTGCCCTGCGAACTCCCTGAGTGATGGTGATACAGAATGGTGAGCCCACTGGGCTGGCAGAGGTGGGGGTGTTTTCAAGAACCCCATCTAGACTCTGGGTGGGGCTTGCTGGGAGTGGGGGAAGCATCCTAGAAAGCACCTCAGCCACCCTCCACCACTAGTGAGGAGGCCTCTCTTTCTTTCTCATGGCCCAGGGAAGCCCCAACCCCTCTACACGACTGATTGTATAAATCAGGACATTGCTTCCCTAAAATGTCATAGTTCCAGGCCCGGATGGTATCTTTACTTCATAGTCCTTTCAGCCATTACTTGGCCCTGTAAAGGGTAACAGGAGCCAGAAGCTGAAGAAATGAGGGAGGGGTATCAAAATTGCTTCTCTAGCTAATATTTTTTGTTCTCCCCATCAATCTGGCCTTTGAGCAGTCCCGAAGGCCTGCCTGGCTCTCACAGATTGCTTTCCTTTAGGGAACAAAACAAATGGCAACACGGGCATTTTAGAATTCTTTGGGGGCAAAGATGCTGTGCAGCGAGCTTTTCATATAAATGGACGAAATCTCCCCCGCTGCCAACCTAAAATTCCAAAGGTGCGGGCAGAGTTGGTCTCCTAGCCTAGCAGCCCTAGTAGCAGGGCAAAAGGGCTCCCTGGGCTCTAAAGAACCAATTTGTGTTTCAAATACCTCTGGAACTTGACACCTTGACGCCACCTACTCACAGGGAATCTGAGCAAGCCCTAGAACAGCTTTCTTAAGGAGAGCTGCAGACTCCTGGCTTTGTGAAAGGTCTGCCTATTCACCCTCTGGGCTGCAGGCCTGGATCGTGGGGGCAGGGCACCCCCTTCGTGTCCCAGTGGCCTCCAAGGCTGACCAGCCCAGGAAGGGACACCAGCTCTTGCATTCCCTGGGTCTGCAAATCCTGATCAGTGGGATCCAGAAGCCAAACGATTGGCACCACAGGACAGCTGTCATTTGGAAAAGCAGACATAAAGACTGTCAAACCAGCAGGCAACATTTAATAGACCTTGTCTGTAGACTGGGACAAGGCGATGGATAGCTTTGCAAGCAGAAAAAACAAGCCATAACTGATTTTCTATGATTTTAGATGGACAAACAGTATTATCAAGGTGAATGGAGACCTCCAATGTTCTGCAAAAATCTTTTGAGCTGGCTTGCAAATCCGGATGCCCTGAGCAAAGCCACATGTCCCGATTCTGTGAGCCCAGGTGCCTTTTCCATCCAGCCAGGAGGCCCGGAAGACTTCAGGGCCCTTCTCTGGGCTTTCCCAGCAAGTCCAGGAGGCTCTTCTTCAGGGGTTCTGTGTAGGTGAAAGGTCTGGGCGCAGCCAGCCTATGCCCCTCCCCTCCCCCAGGCCCCGCCTGCTCTCAGGTTTCCAAGGCTGTAGAGGCAGGAGCCTGATCAAATGTTCTCCTGTCACTCTCAGGGATGGCCTACCTCTGTCCCTTCCTGCTGGTGAGGATGCAGCCGCCTCTAGGGCCTCAGGGTGGCCCCATCCCTAACCCCATCTCTCCTGAGCAGACACAGGCACGCCGTGGTCCTAACCGCGCACGTCGCTGCTCCAGTAGTCACGCAACAGAGAACACCTATGTGCCCTGCGCTTTAATTATAGTGGCTCTGCGTGAAAGTGAGAAAGGAGGTTAAGAAATGATATTTCTGCTTTGCCAAAGAGGACCATACTGATACAAGTCCCCTCCTGGGCCCTCCCCGGGTTTCTTGAGGAGCCTGTGGGGACACTGTCTGGAACCAGTCCTACGGCCACCTCTTCAGGACGATAGACACCTACTGGTCGTGTCTTCTTCCAGGAGAGGGTGGCAGCGAGCGCGGGGCACCGCCTGGATGTCCCAGTGGCACCCCAGGGGTGTTTCCTGATGGCACCTCGGGTCTCTGCTAGGGCACTACGGATCGCGCAGGTTACCCGGGTCCCTTCCTACCTTCACGAAGAGCTCGATCTCAGGGTCCCTGTCGTCCCCGTTGGCCGTCGCTGTGTCCGTCATGCCGTCACCCCGTCCCCTTCCCGGCGTGTGTCTACTGTGTTTTAAACCATCCACTACTGGACCCACGGGAGGGCACAGGTGAGGGCAGCGCGGGGCAAAGACGGCGACGGTAACAAGTCCTGAGCAACAAGTGCTGCAGCGGCGGCTGCAGCGGCGGCGGTGTCACCGGATCCCGACTGTCAGCGATCGCGCTGCGAGCCCAAAATAGCCGCGGCCGGGGGCGGGGTCAGGGGGACCTGCTAGGCCACTGTCCGGTAGGGACAGAGCCGCCCCCTGCGGGCCTGGGGGGGGGGTGCTAAATGAGGGGAGGAGAGGTAGAGCAGCAGACAGGAGAGATGGCTTTTCAGTTTTAAATGACCCCCTTCCCCAGTTCAGGGATGAACCCAAGGCTTTGACACAGAGCTACACTACACCCTTCGCCCTTTATTTATTTATTTATTTATTTAGATTTTTCTGAGACGGGGTCTTATTAAGTTACTAAGTTGCCCAAGTGACTGGGCTTGAACTTGTGACCATCCTGGCTCGGCCCCAGAGTACTGGGAAGTTTAGTGCTACCAGCTCCCACCTTGGAAAGCTTTTCCTGTCTTTTTAGCCCAAGCCAGGGGGAAGCAGTGAGAGCCAAGGCAGGCAGGAAGGACAGGCACAAGGGCCCGCACTGGGGGCCTTTGCAGTCCTCTGTGGAATAAAGAGGGACTGGGCAGGTGGTGGGAAGGCAGAGGCGTGAACTAGGGGTTATTAGGTGTCCCCCAGCAAGTGAGCAGCCACTGCTCTCTCTGTCTCACTCTGTCTCTGTCTCTGTCTGTCTCTCTAACTCTGACTGTGTCTCTCCCTCTCTCTCTCCCCTTCCCCCTCTTCCTCTCCCTTTCCCTCTGTCCCTCTCTTCTTCCCTCTTTCCCACTCTTTCTTGCCATTCTTTCCTTTTTGTTCTCTTTGTTACTTCAAGGGCACATGACACACATGCAGAAAACCCACGCGCATGAACACAATACAGACTCACACTTCAGAGAGCTGCCCCAACCTGCTCCTCCCACGTAGTGAGAGTTCCTCTAGGATAAGCAGCGTCCCCACTGGAATGGGTGCCCAGCTCCTCTGCCTCGTCTTGGTGCTGTGACTGTGTTATGGTTTGTGTATAGGTGTCCCCCCAAAGCCTCATGCAGTCTTGGGGCAGCTT
>NDGN011450426.1:0-11173 GCA_002564285.1 Tympanoctomys barrerae
AAAGGGCTCTCTGAGGAGAGCCATCTCAGATGTAGCATCTATGTGTGTTTTGGATAGAGGCCTTCAGCTTGAAGAGCCCTCAGCAGCCTGTCCTCTCCTCCAGCAAGCAGCACATGGCAGGAAATAAATCAGGGCTCAGGGGAAGTGCCTCATCTTGCCATCTCTGGGCAGGGCTGGGGACAGTTACCAGGCAACCTTCTCTAGCACCATGGCCTGCTGGAGTTCATACCAGCAGTTGGCCTTTGAGAGGAAATGCTTCTGGCTGTCCTTTTACATTCCCTTCCCTCTGTACTGCCATGGCCCCACTCCAGAGCATCAGAGCTGAGGCACAGGCAGTGTTGGTAGTGTGTAGCATGAGTGCCATACCCAGGGGAATATTCCCTGCTTTCTCCTCAGGTTGCTGGCAAATTCTGAGGCCATAGAGAAGTGTATAGTGTATGAGTGTCCTGGCCTGTGGCCTCACCCTTAGGTGGCAAGGGCGGTCGGTCTGCTGTGAGAGCTTCCATATATGAACTTCCAGGTCCTTGCGTACCTCCCAATCAGATGAATGATAGAAGGGAATGAAGTGACATATTTCAGAATGAAGGAATACATTTTTGTTGTTTTAAATTTCTTGTCAAGTGGTAAGCTGATAATGAGTGGTGTTGCTTCTCTGCATGTTATCAGTGTGTTCATCCAGGTGCTTTTCATGTGACATTTGTGAGCCACGAATACAAAGTTGCCATTTGAATTTATTCAGGTTCAGCATGGTGTCAGCCAAGGCCTCTCAGGTGGGGAAGAAGCTGATTAGGACCCACTGCCAAAAGCAAGCAGACAGCATCACCTGACTGTCCTGTGCCCCAGGCAGCATGCTAAGGGACAACTCTGTGGCCTGGGGGACATGTGTCACAGTATAGGATTGGCTGTTCAGGTGTTTTGTATCCATTTCTTTTCTGATGTTGTCCCCTTTTCTTTTGTACTGATCCAGCTGGGAATCCTCAGCCACTGCTGGAAGTGTGATTGAAGTACCTCTCTTTTGTGACTCTTGTACAGCTTAATGTGCAATAAAGGAAAAGTTATATCTGTCTTCAGTGTTAAGTTGTACAGTTTCTGGCTATTCAAGTATCTCTGTGTAAGTGGGAAAGCATGCAGGTTTCTGGTACAAGAAGCTGAGCTGTCAACCCAAATTCTTTATAAGAAAACACTAACAATACAAATGATATTAAACTTGGGGAAAGACAAAAGCTAACTAACATGAAATAACCTGCTAATCTATAATTTTCACTAGTTGTTTGATTTGAACTCAGAACCTCTTATACATACAGAATTCCATGTATTTATGCATGCATTGATTTATGTGTAACTAACCCTGGTATTAATTGTTTATTGGTGATAAAGGGTGGGGAAATGGGCTGCTAATAGGGGAAGCCTGGTGGCATAGACACATATTGTGCCTTTCCGAAGGGGACAGCTGTGCTGTGCCAGGATATCCCAAACTGTTGAGCTGGTGAGCCCATTTCCGCCAGGTAGTTGCTGGATGTGGGCTCTGGAACTGAGGCTGAGAAACTGGGCGCTGCAGATGCACTCTGCATCATTTGCACTAGTCAGTGTGCTGCTGGTGGTCTTTGGACTTCTCTGTGTGCGGACCCCATGGCTCAGCAGGCCTAAGAAGACTCTCACTTCACATACTGCCTGTCAATCCCCAGCGGGAGGACGGCCTTTCTGTCTTCATGCTACCAGATGATTTTGTGTCTTGTTTTGGGAGAGGAGGGTGCTGGTTTCTTCTTAGGAAGGCTTTTGGCCAGGTGGTGCCCACAGTGTCCTTGAAGGAGAATAAGGTTTAGCTGTCTGGAAAGTTTCACCACACACCTTGACATCATCATGATGGAGCCCCTGAAGATGTCCCTGAAAGGCAGAGAAGTGCCTGGAAAGGAAGGGTTGGTCCTGTCATGGGAGCTAAGGCTCTGGTGACACCCAGGTGGGGTGGATGGTTCAGACACTGTGGACGTGCAGCTGGCAGAGAAAGTGTAAGTTGTCAGTCACCACTGATGGTCAGAAAGCACAGGGTATTTTTAAAGAACTTTCTTGTCCATTATCATCTTTGAAACACTACTCTCTTAAATGATAACTAAGACCAGGGCTCAATTCTTTTAACGGTTTTATGGTTGCAAAAACCGAAGCCCAGAGAATCTTGGTGACTTGTTCGGGGAGTGTCTTGGTGTTTGCTTCCCGGTGTGGTGCTCTTCCCACAGCCTTTTCCTGCATCTGATGTGTGGAACACAGGACTTGTGGCAGAGTGGGGTGGCTTGTACCCGAGGAGCCCTTGGAGATGGGGTGGGTTCCTCTGTCCCCACTTCCTGTCTTCTGTGGTGACTCAGTCTCTTTGTCTCTGAGGAGGAGCAAGTGGTGATGTATAAAGACAGGGACTCCCTTCAGAGGACCTCAGAGTCTTGGGTGGCTTCTTGTTACAGAGCTTATCCTTTTCATAATTAACCACACCCTTGAGCAGTAGATTCTAAGGAAGCCTTTGATATGGTTAAATTATGAAGTTTCTCTTGTACCGAACTTAGGGGGCCCTGGGCAACCCCAAGGAATGCAGCCCCCAGGCAAGGTGCTGCCTCCACGCCGGCTCCCCCCAGGACCATCAGTGCCACCTTCCTCTTCCTCCTCTCCTTCTGCCTCCTCGGCTCCTCAGCGGCTGGGCGGCCCCACCGCCACCCACGATGATGCATCCTCCAGCAGCAGCTCGCTGGCAGAGGCCCAGCCGCCCCCGGCTGCGCCTCTGCAGAAGCCCCAGCCTCACCCACAGCTCAAGTAAGACTTTCAGCAGTGCCTCCCCACCCTTTCCTGCCCTCCTCCACTTGGCCTGAGCTGCTAGAAGCTCCTCCAGGCAGGCGTTCCGCCCCCTCCAGATACTTATGGTGGGTTTCTGCGGGTTGCTTTGTGTTTGCTTTTTGGGTTTTTGGTTTTTGGTTTTTTGGTGAGATTGGTTGGGGCCGATCAGGGAGGGAGGAAAAGAGACACGGAAGTCTAAGTAAGGTATGGCAGAAACATGCACCCTCCCCTTTCTTCCTGGGGAGCGGCACCACTCAGGAGTTCAGCCAGCCTAGCTTAGGGTTTAGTTGTTGCTTTTTTTTTTTTTTTTAACCCCATTACCCACTCTTTTTCCTTCCCTCTTCTGTTATGTGTGTTTCCCTCTTTCTAAAATTTAAATAATAGATTCTGTCCTGCTTTTGACTTACAAGTCAGGGTACATAGTCATCAAGGCTGCCCAGAAGAGGAAGTTGTTAGCTCCCTTTCTACTTTTACTGTCAGCTCTGTGTGGAGGTGCTGTGGGCACTGAGTGGTGTTCAGTGCTCAGATAGAGGCCCAAGGAGCATCATTCTTTGGGCTCTCAGCTCTGAGTTCCCCTTGTTCCCTCCACAATGTCCTGTGCAGAAACATGCCAGGACCCCTGGGAGAGAGGGGAAGGCAGCATGTGGGTACAGAGAGCTGTCGGTCCCACCTGCTTGCTCCATACCAGGCAAGCCTCTGGCTGAGTTCAGGTGCTTTCATTTCAGCCAGGGGAGTGACCCAAAGTGCTTCCAGTGTGAGGCAGTGAAAGAATCTTCACGGAGGAGGAGAGGCATGGTGGGTGCTTAAGTTCAGAGGAGGCACTTAGACCATGTAGTCACTGCACAGATAACAATTCCATTCTTTTCTGTCTCAAAGCCTCTCCTCTGGTGAGCAGCAGACCCAAGACTGGGCTCAGTTATCTGGTAATCACTTGCTCTGGGTCTTCCAGTCCTAGAGGTGGGAGGAGCATTCCCTCCTTTGCTCCCCAGTTTGAGCCACGGCTCCTCTTATACCTTGCCTGCCCATCACTGCTCCCCTGCCCACCACTTTCTGCAGGCTGACTCTTAGGCCTCACCTGCCTTCTCATAGCTTCTCACACAGGCCACCACTGGCCTGTGTGAAGGCAATTCTTTGGTTTGCTACTGCCTCGGAGCTGAAGCTGTTGGATTGAGCCACCCTCTGATGGCACATGCATTGGAGGCTTACACCAGTGCATATGGGAGTCCTCCCAGAGGCCAGCATGCTGGGGCTTGTCCCTAGCCATGGTAGAAGGCAGGGGCATCTTTTCAGTTACTGCAGGAGGAAAGCTTGCTATGAATCCTGTAGAGGGCCTTTCCTAGGCTGCAGTCAGCACTAGGAGAGGGCTGGCAGACCCGAGAGTCCAGGAAAAGAATGCTGGAGCCAGGTACTAGCAAAAAAACCCCTTGGGAGTGGAGAAGACAAGTCAGGCTGTTGGAGAAACCAGACACCTCCTAAAGTGCAGGTTTGGCCTCCCCGTGGCTCTCACCTTCACAGTTTTTCTCTCTGAGTCACTCACTAGTCTCTAAAGGGAAAAGTAGATCCCCCAAATGGGTGTGTTTTGGACTTCTTCATTAGAAATCTGATAGTCATGGCCTGATATGTGTCTCTTCAATCCTGCATACCCTGAACCCACAAATCTCACATTAAGGCCCTTCTGAGGAAGGCTGCAAAGGGGCTATGCCCACTCTAGAAATGAGGAAAGCAATGGGAGCATTGAGATTTGAATGAGAGAAGGGAGAATGCAGAGGACCGAGGGGGCCTAGAGATCATTGTGTAACCAAACATCTTCATGTCACACATGAAATCAGATTACAGAGAGGCACATGGCTTCAGGTCAGATGTGAGTTGAGGGGCAAAACCAATGCTGTGACAAGGGCCCCCTGGTGCTGAGTCTACCCTATAACAGTGGATGGGAATGGGACTGCAAGAGACCCCAGGCACTTAAACTCTCCTGTCACCAGAGGAGAGGGTGAGAAATCTTAGCTCAGTACTTAATAACTTGGGGCATTTTAGCCCTTCAGCACTAAGTACAAGAAACAGGGCTGGGGTATGGCTCAGTGGGAAGCAATCACGTAACAGGCAAGAGACCCTGGGTGCCATCTCTGGCACTGCAAAAAGGAATAAAATAAAAATAAATGAAAGAAACAGCCTTTGAGTCATCCCTTCTTCCTTTTCTGTCTCTCTGTTTTCCCTTCTCCCTGATTCCCACTGCGCTCCCATCCTTCTCTGTTTAGTGGTCCTGAGGTCAGCAATGAGTGTAGGGGCAGTAGCATGCCACTCTCGCTCTCCCCTGTCACCCTGACCTCTGGGGGTGGGGGTGGGGCTCCAGATTGTAGCCTCGTCTCCATCCTTGCCTCACTGAGAACACCACCCTCTCACATTCTCTTTGGTTTTTATCTTCAAGCAAGTCGCAGTCCCTGACAAATGCCTTCAGCTTCTCTGAGTCTTCCTTCTTCCGGTCTTCAGCCAGTGAGGATGAAGCCAAAGCAGAGACCATCCGGAGCTTGAGGAAGTCCTTTGTCAGCCTCTTTTCTGATTAGCACTTCAGATATTTGGGGCACACAGCCCAGCGAGGAAAGGCATCCAAGACAGTTACCAATAGCAGTCAGCCATGCTTGGTGGCTATGTCCCCAACTTTGACGTGTGTGGCCCCTTTCTCTGCTCCGTTGTGCTCAGTGATGTTGTACAGCCTAGAAAGGACCATGTCTGTGACAGTCTCAGGGCAAATGCCTCCCCAGAGAGGCACCTGACCTCAGAGAGGAAAGAGCTTCTTCCCTGTAGTCATGAGAGCTCCTTCTGAAGTCGCCGTTGCTGTGAGTTTAGTGGCCTTATTGTGACAGCCGTCATGTCTTATTCTTCCCATGAAGCCAGGATCACTTGCACCGGGGACCCCTGGCAGCCTGACCTCGCTCTAACACAGTGCTCTCAGCATGCCCCCCATAGTCAGTGCTACCTGTGTGGAAGATATACTCTCCTGGACACCCCGTTGTTAGCTTGAGGATGTTGGAACGTTCCCAAACCTGGATCTCAAGCACCCTCACACAGCTCGATGGTCTCTCAGCCACTGTGGAGATGGAGCACCTGGAGGCAGCTGATTCTCCTGAGAACAATGGTCTACAGGGTCCCCTTCCTCCTCTCTGGGGCATGGTTCCTTTGTGCGAGCTGCAGGGACTTGAACTCCAAGCTATGCTGTAGAGGAGAATGCATGCCGCTAAAACAACCATATGCCGATTGATGTTCATCACCTAATAAACGTCAAGACCTTTGGTGTAATAAAAGCAGCCACATTAACCAGCATTCGATTCAGCCATGAGGTCTCCCCTGTCACTTTTTAGGCTGAGAGTATCTATGAGGGGTGTGTGTGTGTGTGTGTGTGTGTGTGTGCGTATTTGCAAGTATGGGAATGACAGTCCAGGAGGGTGAAGCTGCTTATGTTGATATGTGTGAGTGCTTGTAGGTTCACCAGTGTGTTCAGGGATGTGTGTGCCATTCACATGATTCTCCTGTGCCTGTGGACACTGCTTAGGGGACCAAGCTCCTGGAGGGGATGAGCTCTCCTTCCTTCAGCACCTCAGCATTTCTACCTTGCTTACTAAATTTGTGACCTTTTGGCAAGCATAGCACACGTACTCCATGGTTAGCCAGGTTAGTCCTACTTTTCTGGTCTGATAAGCTCCTTGGTTAGAGCCCAGGTGGAAGTGCCACTGAAGACCTGAGGAATGGGGTCCTAGAGCCCAACTCTGGTTCCCTCAGAGGCCTGCTGCTAAAGGTGGGCCTGAGGGGTTGGATCTGGCATCTTCACACCGCCCCGATACTCTGGCAGTATGCTCCCAGAGACAACACATGCTCTAAAGATAAGCACATCTACACTGATAAAAGAAATCACAACTAAAGAAATAAAATACATTTGAAATAAAAAGTCAATGTGTTAACATCTAGTTAAATAGTTTCCTTGGATTATTTTCATCCCACTAAGCCAACATGACAGCACTACTCCAAATGCTACTGTCTTGCCACCCCTCTTCACAAACAGTAAATCTAAGAGTCAAGGGAAAGGTTTTCTTTCCAAGTTACACTCAGCTCATGTTTTCAGGGTTCAAGCATGAAACATATAAGACAGGAAATAGAACCTGCCATTCAGTGACCCTGATGGGGGATAGCCCTCTTTGTTTAGTATGTACAACTACAGAACAGACCATCCAAATACACAAGCTAGGGGATACTGAGGCTCAAGGTTCCAGCCATGAAGAGCAATGCTTCCTTCTGCCTCTGTATGTTCTGGTTGGCCGTGCTAGGGGTGGATCCCAGGCTCGTACCCACTAGGCCAGTTCTCTCCCTCCGAACTACATTCCTTAGCCAACACTTTTATTTAATGTTTTTGTACGCACATGGAGTTTTCATGAGAAACATGAAGACCAGAAGAGGTTAGCAGGCCACAAATGTCAGTTTAAATAATGATAAATTGCAATATGACAAGGCACAGGAGTCTGAGGGGAAGCCAATACATGGAAGGAAAGTAAGTAGGAGAGAGGTGTACACCTTCTTAAGTTGTTTATTTATTTATTTATTTTCATACAGATCCATTTCTGCATCAGTTCCTTGTCTCCAGTGACTGATGAGAATGTTCAATTCTGGGCCAGGGAGATAGCTCAGTAGAATAAGTGCCTGCCTGGCAAGCACAAGGTCCTGAGTTCAATCCCTGGTACTGAAAAAAAAAGTTCAATTCCATCCAGGTGTGGTAGTGCTCACCTGCAGTCCCAGCACTCTGGGAGGATGAGGTAGTAAGTTGCGAGCAACTTAGTGACTTATGGAGACCCCATCTCAAAAATAAAGGATGCAGGGACACTGGGGTTGTAGCTCAGTGTGAAGGCTCTGAGTTCAATCCTCACTACTAAAAAAATAACTTTCTTATATGGGTTAGGGGGACACCTTCCACATGAGAAGTGTTAGATCCTGCTTTAGTGGAAATGAAGAGGTTGGAGAACCATCCCCACTGTCCCTTCATGTTCATTCCCTTCTGCACAGAAGAGCTGGCATGCCAAAGTGGCATATTTTGTGCCTGGTCTGACCTTTTCACAGCCAAGACCTTTTCACCCTTGTGCTTCCAACCCCCTGATTCTAGGAGTGTGTTGACAGAAAGCATTCATTTAATCAAAAGTATTTATTAAACACTAACTATGAGCATGGATAGGATGATGGATTCAAAGGAGTACTCCTAGCACTTCCTTCCTTAGTAGCTATTAACCAGGCTCTTTTCTAAGCACTTTAAATAGGCAACTTCTTTATTTTTACACAGTCCTATATAGGATACACGCTATTATTATTTTATACCTGAGGAAATGGAAGTGCATTGAAATTTGATAAGTGCTTCCAGAGAACTGGAATTTAAACCCAAGCAGTTTAGCAGCAGAACCCATGGCCTTAGTTCCTTTGCCATGTCACTTGTTTATTTATTTATTATATAGATTTAATGCAATCCCAATCAAAATACCATTAGCATACCTCACAGAACTAGGGAAAACATTTCTAAAATTCACCTGGAACAAGAAGAGACCTTGAATAGCAAAAGCAAATCCTGGATAACAAAAGCAAACCAGGAGGCATCACAATCTATCACTTGAAATTACACTGCAAAGCTACTGTGATAAAATCAGCATGATAATGGCAAAAAAGAGAGACCTGGGGACAAGTGGAGTGGATTAGAAGATGTAGATACAACTATAAATACCCTAACCTTATCTATGTCACTTATTTAGTCTATCAAAGGCAATAATATAATTAATTTAAATTTTACATAATATGATCACAAAATGAGGTTCAAAAACTTCACATCCATGCCCACCTCTTCTCTCCAACTTCTCTCTATCCCCTGGCCCAGGGTAGGGAGGGGCAGGAGAAGGTTAGGGAGCTTACTACCAATGTTGACCCCTTGTCCCAAAACCATGAGTAATATACCCTATGTATCTTATTCTAATCAAATAGAATTCTTGTTCTTGAAAAATTACTCATTCTTCCACATTTGATGTCAGACCAAAAACCACAAGTAGCTTATTTAGAAATGAGTCAGTCTGGGGGAACTGCAGAGGTGACAAAGGGGGAGGCATTAACCACAGGTCATGAAGCACCCTAGTCTAAAGGCCACATGGACTCTACCTTATTAATGGGATGGGTCCAAGGGTGGGGGTGTTCCCTTCAGAGACAGGCCTCTCAACATTTTATCAGGGCGGCCCCATAGACTGAGGAATGGGTACCTCATGCCAATCAATAAATATTGGCTGCATATGGTGATGATGACTGTTCTAAAGCCTTCATCTCCAAAGGCTGGTCACAGTCCTCTGTTGATTGCGAGGCCTTTGATCTCCAGGCCAGTTGTGACCACTGTGCCAGTCACCTCCGCAGGGCTTTGGTTTTCCCTGCTCACATCCTTACCAGACTGATACATGACAGTCTCATCCTTGCCTTCACGCAACTCAGTATCCTCTTGATCAAGACAAAATAATTCTGTCTATTGAGTATGTGTTCACAGCTCTTTATTGTGTACTTACTAAATTCAGTAAATTTTGTATGAGGAATATAAAAATGAGTAAAGCAAGGCTTCAGCCCTTTTAAGGTTTATAGCCCAGGATAGATAAGCAGATATCAGAAAAAAAAGTATAATACCATCAGACAAATGGCCTGAAAATGTTAGATTGGGGTGGGAGAGAATTAAGCTCCACAGTAATTGGAGGGATATGGGAAATGGAAGTGCCACATATTGCTTGTGGGAGCCTGCATTGGTGCTACTGCTCCAGGGAGCAATTTGGCAACATGCAACACACAAATCTTGTGATTCAGCAACTCCACTGCTGGATGTTTACTCTAGAGAATTTCCTCACATATTCATAAGGAAGCAAATGAAAGAATATTGGCTGCAACATTGAAAAAACTGGGAATAACCAACTGTCTTTTATGGGGGAATTAGAACATATTGTAGTTTGTTCACAAACAGGAATACTATGTAGGAACTAAACAAAACTATGTGAGGAATTCAGATGAATTCAGATAAGATACGGAAGCAGAAAGAGTGCAGTGAGCTAGCCAAGTGTGAAAGGGACAAGCATACGTGTCTCCTTGGAGCACACTTGTAGCTTGGGGTCAGAAAAGGCTGCACCATATTGGAGAGCTATGACTGCTCACAGCATGGGAATACAGGTGGGGGAGGGGTGCAAAGCATTCAGCCTGTGCATTGCACAGCTGAGGTTACATCTAGTTATGGTCCCTCATTTCACAGAGAAGGCCTACACATGGAATTTGCCAGTGCTAGGAAGGCTTGCAGAAGTGAGGCTTCATCCTATGCGTCCAAGGGCCTCACATGGTCTTTGAAAAAAATTTCCTTCTAGAACTCTCCAAGCAGAAGGAATTCACAGGGGCCAGGAGGAAGTGGTAAGAGACAGCCTTGGGCAGTGGAAAACCTGTATTTTGGTATCAAATCCCAGTTTAAATTCTGGTTCTAATTATTAGCTAATTGATTTTGACCTAAAAGGTTTTTTTTTTAAGCACTTTTGCATCTTAAATTCCTCATATATCAAATGAGAACAATACTGTCTTTTCTGGGAGTTTAAGATTTAAATGAACCACCCATATCTATCACCATGCACTACAGTCAAAATGGATTTTAAAAAAGGATCAAAGATTTAAATATTAAAATAGAAACACTAAATCTACTAGTGAGGAAAGTAGGTAAAAATCTTGAAGACATGGAGGTAGGCAGGGAGTTCATGAACAAAACCCAAATTGAACTGGATACTTCAAAGAATCAATAACTGGGATCTTGTCATTTTGAAAAGTTTCTGCATGTCAAAAGAAATCACAAGAGAGTAAAAAGAAAACCCATAAACTGGGAAAAAAAATTTTTGACTGACTGTCCCTGAGACAAAGGACTTCTATCCAGAACATACAAATACTTTAAAAAAAATCAGGCCCCCAAAATTCAAAAACTCAATAAAAGAAATGGGCATCTGAGATGAATACATATTTCTCAGAGGAAGAAATGCAAATGGCAAATACATATATGAGAAAATACAACATCATTGGTCATTCAAGAAATGCAAAACTGAGGTTTTATCTCACCCTAGAAAGAATGGCTAAGATGAAAAAAAATAAATGTTGCAGGGGATATGGGGAAAAAAATCTTGAGTGTAGATTGCTATAATTGGTACAATCATCATGGAAATCAGTGTGAAGATTCCTCATAAAACTAGGATTACAGGTCCCATTCAAGCCAGCTATTTCCCTTCTGGGTATTTTTCCAGAAGAACTGAAAACATCATACCACAGCAATATATGTGCATCCATGTTT
>NDGN011450427.1:0-12316 GCA_002564285.1 Tympanoctomys barrerae
AATATAGTCCAGTAGTCCATAATATAGTACTTCTTTTGATCTTTTCTATATTAAGTTGTAATGAGGCATGGCACTTTTAATGGCTGAACAGAGACTGCCAAACTATAGAACTGGTACCTTAAACTTTAATAAAGTTCATGAGAAAGCCACATATACTGCTTAAAAACATCAAACATCTATTCTACATTGAACTACATAAGCTAATCGCGGAGTTAAGATTATAGAAAATGCTGTAACTTGCTGTTACTTCAATCAGACTTATACCAAAATTTGTAGATGTCCAGGAAGGAAAACACACCCCCCAAGCAGCCCTCACTGCCGAATGCTTTATCTGGGGTCTAACCGCTTATCTCCCCATCTCGGCATAGAAGATAAGTGTCTCCAAGTGCGGAACACAGCCTGTACCCAGACACTCAAGGCCAGTCATTGTTGAAGATTATGTAAAAAGGCTTTTGGGAGCTTAAAAAATTAAAATCACACAGTTCTGCTTGTTCCTGTTGTCAGAGTAAGATACGGGCCAGGGAAGAAGGAAGGAAAGACTAAAGCCCCGTCAGATAGCACACACGTGCTTGTGCGTGAACCAAAGCTGTTTGGTGGCCCAGGGACCAGAGACCAAGCTTCCTAGGCTTTTTGTGCCCAAGGCAACTGTGTCATCCCTGGGCAGGCAGAGCCGGAGGGGCTCTGGTCCTCAGCCCTTGGCGGCTGGAGAAGCAGCAGCCTCCTCTGTGTTTCTGCCTCAGTCACTGGCATCTTGGCCACTCACTTGCCCACTGGCCACTCTGCTTTTCCCTGCCCCCCCCCATGTCCTGTGCATTACCTGGTCCCATCACCCCGAAAGCTTTTGCTTCTCTCCATCCCTGCTGCCACATGTGGTCCACGCCACATTCATCTCCCATCCCAGATGTCTGCAATAGTCTCTAATTCCTCTCTCAGCATCTAGTCTGGGCATCCCCACCACATGCACCCTGCACGCGGCAAGTGGCAAGCGGCACGTCTTTCCAAAGGAACAGTGAGGGCCGGGGAGATAGCTCAGTAGAAAAAGTGCTTGCCTGGCCAGCACAGCGTCCGGACTTCAATGCCCAGTACCACACACACACACACACACACACACACAAAGATCTTCAAAGGACTAGTGAAAGCTGTTGAAGACCCTCCGTGGCGTTACGCATGGTAAAACCCAGCCTCTTTAACATGACTACCCAAGTGCCCCCCACAGGGGAGAGTCTACCTGCCTCTCCACCCTCCTGGCTGGGCTGTGCCCCTTGTGGGAACCGCCTGCCCTGGATCTGCTTGGCATCTCACACCCACTCTCTATGGTGCCAGGGCCTGCAGCATACGCTTCTCTCTGCCTGAAGGCCCCTCCCATCGCCCACCTGGGTGATTCCTTAGTATCTTCTACTTTGTCACAAAGAACTTCTCGCAGCTTTCCAGCTAAGTCTCTCACATGCTCTCCGAGCATTCAGATTTTATTCTTGTAGCATTTACAAAGTTCGTAATTAAATATTTGGCATCTACCTAGTATCTCTGCTCTATGGACAATATATGTGCACAACGAGGGCATATGCTGCACACAATGCAAAGTCGAGGCTCTGGGCAGGGAGCAGTTCTCAGAGGTTTTTTTTTTTAATTTTTTTTTTTGACAGAACTGAGGATTGAACTTAGGCACTTGTGCTTGCCAGGGAAGTACTTATTTTACTGACCCATCTCCCTGGGCCCCCTTTTTTAATTAAAAAAAAATTTTCATTTAAAAATTTTTAAATTAATTAATTTGGTACAGTGTCTCACTACGCAGCTTGTAGTGATCCTCCTGTCTTAGCTGCACCTGGGGTTCCAGGGCTGGTACAGCATGCAGTAGCAGGGGTCGAATCTGAGTCCTTGCACTTGCCAGGCAGGTGCTTAGACTACAGAGCTATCTCCTCAGCCCTTTGGACTTTGTTTAATGAGCAGGCAGCCATCTTGGCCTGAGCCACCACTAATCTCTATCCTTCTTAGGTCTAAAGACCCCTTCAACCACATGTCTAGTATATGATCTATCCTGCAGCACAGGGTTTAGAAAACTGGCCCTCAGGTGACCTTAGGTGATCTGGTTACTCATCTAGAAATACAGCTCCTACAAGTATATCCAAGGGCGCTGTGGCAGGATGGCCAGCATTGTCTTACTTGCTTGTTACTGAGGAGCAATATCTGACACCTATGACTTAAAGGAGGAGTGGTTTATTTGAGCTCAGTTTTCCAAGGTTCCAGTCCATAGTTGGCTGGCTCCAAGGCACAGTGGCATCACAAAGGGGCTTGCCAGAGGGAAACAGCATAGCATGGTGTCAGGAAGCAGAGAGAGAGCTCAAGGTGGAGAGGGGACAGGAAGACAGAGCCTGCCAGGCTGTGCCCCCAGCACCCCATCTCCTCTAACCAGACCCCCCACCCACCCAGCAGCAAGTGAACTATAAAGACATCCAAAACTGACATACAGTGAGGATCACAGCCCCATGACCCTGCCCCACCTAGGATGCATGAGGCTTTGGGGGGACACCTAGGTATAAACCATGACAAACATAAGAAGCAAAACTTCAAGGAACCTTTTCTTGATTACATACTAGCTTAACCTGGACCTATTGATTTCAGTTCTTAGTTTAATCTGCTTTGCTCATTCAGCATTTTATCTTTGAATTGGCAGATATGAACCAAGGCAGAATTTTAGCTGAGGGGAATGGAGCAGTGAGGACAGGAAGAACTTCATGACATAACTCAGCTGCCATACAACTCATTCATTCATTCATTTTGAAATAAGATCTGTGCCACCTAAGCTCTTCTCAAACTTCTGGGCTCAAGCAATCCTTCTGCCTTAGCATCCCGAGTAGCTGGGATTATTGGCGCATGCCTATATGCTCAGCATGTTTCACAGTTCTTCTTCTTTCTCAATTTTCTAGCCCTTCTTTCTTCCTTTAGTCCCCTAAGATTTCTCCTAGCTTTTTATTCCTGGCAGAACTGCTTTATTAAGAAGGCACATTGCTGGAGTGGTAGACATGCCAAGCACCCAGGAAGCTGAGGCAGGAGGATCACCATGAGTTCAAGACCAGCCTGAAATGTATAGTGAGACCCTGTAGAAAGAAAGAACGAAAGAAAGAATATGAATGGAACTCTAACTTATTTCCTCTCAGTTGTATTTTCATTAACATTTTCTTCTTTTGTCCTTTACATTTGATCATTTTCTTTCTTACCCTATAGTGTCAGAATGAGCAGCGCTTTATTTTCAATTTCCTGTCATTGCCCATGCAAGGATTAGGTTCTCCAAAATTCCTGAACCCTTCTTTTATCTTGGCTTCTTTTCCTACCTTTGTTTACTTTTCTATTCATACATTTATCTTTTTTTTTTTTACTTAAATGAAACATAAAGTTTCATTTTATGAAACTTTTCCACTTAAATGAACATATCACTTAGAAGGTTCATAGTGCCCTGCACATGGCTGGATCTGTAATCTGTGACTACGTCTGTTCGTGTAATGTGTGCCATATGCAGTGTCCAAGGGACCATAGCGGGCACACAGGGAGGCGGCAGCAGCACTCCTGCCCACCTGAAACCCAGAGACCAAAGAGCTAATGTGAGCTCAAAGTAAGAAAGAATGCCTTTCTGGAAGTGCACACAGCATGTGATTAAATCACGGGGCAGTCTTGCTCAACGAGATGCTAAATGCTTCACTGGGAATCAGCCCTTCAGCTGAGTGGCAGGAAGAAGAGGACATTGATGAGGTTAACCCCTGGGAGTGTTGTAAGACAGAGGAGCACAGGTACCATGAGCGGGGACAGCAGGTGACCTCCAGGGACTCACACAGGAGCAGAGCATCATGGAAAGCCTTAAGCAAGGTGATGTGGACAATTTGGGAAGTCAAAGGGCTAAAAATCTCAACAGATTTCAGCTCTAAAATTCTGCAGTAGGGAAAGCAAGAAGGGAATTTCATTCCCCACTGATTTTTTAAAACATGACAGCACCTGAACACCAAAGGCTGCTTTCCAGGGACTGCTAATTCAGTGCTTTCCACCTTTGTCGTACATACTGAGTGGAATAGGCAGGCCCTAGGATGGGGGCAGGACTCAGTGCAAGTGCTTTCCTCACAAGCTCCATTTGCTCTGTGCTTTCACCTGCCTGACATGAGGGAGAAAGGATGGAACTGTGCAGAAGGCTTTCCCTCCTAGATTCTATGTCTTTAACTCACCAAATGAGCCATTTTGTGTGCCCTTTCCTGCTCCTTTTCTGAATTCCCCCAGGCCTCTCCCTTTTGGATCCGTTGATGGAGGGAAAGGGAACAATATTCCATTTGTAAGTGAAAAGAGGACACAAGATAGAATGGTTTAGAAACATAAACAATGCCCCAAATAAAGGACTTGTGCTTGGCTTCTCCCTCTCTGCACCCCATGGAGTTTTTCTGAACTGTCAGGACACTTGCCCTGCTCCTTTGTGCCAAGGAGCCAGGAATGGTTTCTATTGAGTGTTTTGTTTTTTTTTCTAGTTTTCGCCAATGTCACTATCAATTAGAACATCACAAATTAAAATGCATGATTGCCTTCAATCACAAATTTAAAAAGCACAATGGCTTAGAAAGCTAACATAGAAATACAACAGAGGAAAAAAATAAAGGGGACTTGCTTTCTCGCCCCAGAACCGAGAGTGTGAGCACACGAGAGCATTGCTGTTTTTGTGGTGGTGGTGTGCAAGCTGTGGGATCAGTAATGAACACATTATGGGTGCTGAGTGAGGCCTAATCCCTGGGGGCAGCGCTGAGAGGACAAGGACCTACTGAGGGCTGGCAGCAGCACACACAGACAAAACAATGAACAGTGAAGGTGAATAAGGCCAGAGGAGGAAAAATTTGATAATCCAGGGTGCTTTTGTTTGACGAGAACGATCTCCTTCCTGGCCACTTGCTAATGCCCCCACAACCACAGGCCTGCGGAAGGAAGGCTGAGAGTCCTGGGTGGGTACAGCCTCAGTGAGCGTGCAGTTTTCTGGCTTCACGGGAAACACTGTGGTGTGTCATGCAACACCCTACTTGAATGACTGAGACTCCACAAATACTTTCTATGAGCAGCTTAATCTCTCTCCTAATCTAAAAAGCCAATGCTTTGTGCCCAGCTCTGGTGCAAACTCTACAGGGGCAAAGACCAAGCTACCAGGCAGTCTGTGTGTTGTTTCTCAGAGGCAGAATTTACCATAGATTAACACATGCAAATCTTTATGTTCTTTGGCTGATGGGTCTTAACAGTTAATAGCTACTATTGTGGCCATCATCCAAAATCAGGTCCTCCAGCTGGGGAGATAGCTCAGCGGCTTAAGCGCCTACCTGGCAAGTGCAAGGTCCTGAGTTTAATCCCTGGTACCAAAAAAAAGAAAACAACAAAATCAGGTCATTCCCTCATGGCCTTTGCAGGCTTTACCCAAGCTTCTGTTCTCAACAAAACAATGATGTTCTGAATTTGATCATTATAGACTACTTTTGCCTGTTGTTTTTGTTTTTTAACTTTATAAAGATTTTTATTTCACTTAAAATACTCATCTTGTCATATTAAAAAAATCAGTGGCAAAGTGGTTTACATTTTAAAAATAGGTCATCTCCCTACTTCCATTAAAAACAATGTAAATACAAGCAGTCTGTATACCTTGCTTTTGTTTTGTTTTTTGGCAGAACCGGGGATTGAACTCAGGCCCTTGTACTTTCCAGGGAAGCACTTATTCCACTGAGCCATCTCCCCAGCCTCTGTATACCTTGCTGCTGAATTCTCTGATCCTTTGACCTTTCCTTTGAGTTACTATTGTTAGGTCTTGATATGTAGTTCAGGCTAGCTTTGAACTCACCACGTAGCCCAGGCTGGCCTCAAACTCATGGAGAGCCTCCTGCCGCAGCCTTCCAAATTCTGAGATTACAGGTGTGCACCACTATATCTGGGCCTGCGATTTCTTATAAATAGATCCAAATGGCACCTGGCCTTTTCTATCTTACTTCTTTCCCTTATTGTGATGTTTTGAGGATTCATTCACATTGTTGCACATAGAAGTTTGTTCTTGTGTGAGCATACTGAAATTTATCCATCCTCTGGTTGAGTCTTCACTGAGAGACATTTGAGCTGATTGATACTTACTTATTCAGAATCCTCCTCCTCCTCCTCCTCCTCCTCCTCCACCTCCTCTTCCTCCTCCTTCTTCTTTTTTGAGTGGGGAGGCAGATCTCATCATTTCTCTTGGGTAAACGCCTAAATGTGAAATTACTAACAGATAAGAAACTTTCAGATAGTTCTCCAAAGTGTTAGTAACAGTCTACATTCCTGCTAGCAATGTATGAGCGTCTCACGTATTTTACATCCTCAGCAACATGCAGTGCTGTCAGAGGCTTTTGTTTTTGCCACTCTAATAGATGCGAAACGGTACTGCACTATGGTTTGAATTTGCATTTCCCTGACAAATGTCTTTTACCATACCTACTGGCCAATCATAGTTCTTATTTTGTGCAGTGTGTAGTCAAGCCTTTTGGCCATTTTCAAGTAATATTTGCTTTTTTACTGATAATTTGCATTTCAGCATATATCCTAGAATTTTTTTGTGTGTGTATGTGTGTGCAGGGTCTCAGTTCGCAGCTTGAACTCGTAGTGATTCTCCTGTTTTCAGCCTCCCCAGCACTGGGATTGCAGGCTTGTGCCACCATGCCTGGACTCTGTCACCACCTCATTGCGCCCGAGGGCAGGGCTGGTGCGGCATGTGGTACCAGGGATCGAACCCCGGTCCCTGGGCTTGTCTAAGCAGGCACTTAGTTCACTGACCTATCTTGCTGGCCCTTCTAGAAATAATTCTTATCATCAGTTGTACATTTGCCATTACTGTGTCTTGTCTGCTCATTTTTTTAATGATGACTTTTAGTGAGCGGCAAATTTGAATTTCATCTGATTTATAATTTGGGGTGTGTCAATGCTTTTGTATGCAGTTTAAGAAACTGTACCATTAGTACAGTTGCAATAGAATGCTAGTACAATAATTAGATGCTTATTGTCTTTCTCACTGATGGGACAAAAATACCTGACATCTGCAGCTTGAAGGGGGAAAAGTTTACTTTGGTTCACACTTCCTAAAGATTTCAATCAATATTCCACTGACTCCAGGGCAGGACAGCATGGCAGAAAGGGCTGGCCCAGGACAGCTGCTCAGGACATGGCACACAGGAAGTAGGGAGCCTCAAGGAAAGAGACCCTTCCAGGCCACACCCCAGCGGCTGGCCCCTTCTGACAGGATGCTACCGCCTATATGCTACAAGCCTCCATGCTTTAATGATCTCCCAAAGGCTGACCTGCAAGTCCATGAGGCTTTGGGGGGACACCTAGGTATGAAGCATAACACCTGTTGTGTGCCAGACAAATACTGTTCTCCAAAGTATTAGTAACAGTCTACATTCCTGCTAGTAATGTATAAGCACAATATATGTGCCAGTGTTGTTCTCTGCTCCTCCTGCACTCATTTTGTGTAATCCTTTTAAGCCCTTACCTTCCTTTCACTGATTAAAAAATACTGAGGTACAGAGTAGCTAAATAACTTACCTGAGATCACCTGTCCTAGGGCTGGGATTCCCAACCAGCTTTGATGGTCCAGGAATATTTACCTGCAACCTCTAATTGGAATCCAATGAGTTAAACTCAACTACTTTGAACCAAATGTTCTTCTTATAGATAAATTGAAAACCACTGTGTTCAGCAAAATCCTTGTTTTTACCTATTCACCTGGTGCTTGTGCCTCTCGATTCATCTGTATATTGGAAGAAACAAGAATTAGAATTAAAAGTGAGTTGTTGGTTATGTAGGAGGAGTCAGCTAAGTATTGACTGGGGACAGATGAAGGGTGGGAATTATCTGCATAGTAAATTCATTAACGCTTCAAGTGCATCGTATGCACACTATCTGAAAGTAACAGCACGCAGTATTTTTAGTGCCCCTGCATTTTGATTGTGACATAACCCACACGAGGTCAGGGACAGAGTCTATGACTTGACTTGTGGCACTATGTCAGTTTGGGATTCTGAAGTGCTTTAGACGTGGGATTTTCAAGTTAGGGATGCCCTTTTGTAGAATCCAGAGTTGCTCCTTGAGGTCTTTGTAAGTTTGGTTGCCTAGAGAAACGGGTTGTGGGCTGACAACAGCTCTCGGACAGCTCACACCTCTTAATCAGTTCCAGCAGCCCTGGAGCATAGGAGTCAAGTGCACCAGGCGAGAAAAACCAACTGGTCAAACTAGTTTGGCTTCTAAAAGGAGCCTGAATCATGGGTTTATTTTCACTTTGGAATACTTCTGGACTGTCATTTAAATAATGCCTTAGACTGTGCAAAGTCTCTGGGCTGGCAAATATGAAAAACACAGACCAGATTCTGAAATTGTTCAGCAGTAATTGTCAGAGTTGAGCTTTCATTCATTCTTCTGTCCATTCATTTATTTATTCATCCATTCATCATTCAACAGGCATCTGTTAAATAGCCCTGTGCTAACTACTGCTTAGTAGACATGAATAATCCTGATGTTATTGTGCAAGTTATTTATTTCCTATTATTAGAAATAGGTAAGAATAAGATCATAATCTTGAATGGAATTCAGCTGAGGTGTGGAGGAATGAGAGGTCAGAATATTTTAATTATATAAAATAGAATTATGTAGAAAATAGCATATAATTATTCTTTTTTACATTAAAATTTTTTTATTAAAACATTTTAAAGCTTTGGTTTTGTGTGTGTGTGTGTGTGTGTGTGTGTGTATTTTTTTTGGTGGAATCGGGGATTGAACTCCAGTCCTTGTGCTTGCCAAGGAAGGGCTTATTACACTGAGCCATCTCCCAGCTAATTATTCTTATTGTTCAGTTTTAACATTATCTTGCGATAGTATTCTCTAGCTTTTGATGCATATTTATTTTTATAATTCATCGATATTTTTAAAGTAAATTTATATGGTATGGTACTTTCTGGGTGGGTTTGGATGCATTACAATATTTTATGTTTTGTATTTCAGTAAATATTTAGTGGTACTACATGATGAACATTTATAGTTACTTCATTTTTAGTTTAGATATTAGTAATATTGCCAGGTTCATAAGCTGGTCAGTTATGCATATGAGTGTATAACTACCTGGTAAATATAATTGACTGTTGTGTGGCTGGATGTGTACAGAAATGGTATTAATGAGGCCAGGGAGATGGCTCAGTGGAATAAGCGCTTCCCTGCCAAGCACAAGGGCCTGATTTCAATCCCCAGTTCCACAAAAAAAAAAAAAAAAAGGTATTACTTTTTTTCTTTTAACAGCGCTTCTCCTAAGTTTCGACAAATGGCAGCATGTGAAGTGTCTTGGTCAGCATTACTGGTTTGTGGAAGCGGCTTTTTGCTCTCAGATCTGCTGACATTTTCTGAAACACTTTTAGATTTCTAGCTAAAGTGCTGTTGCCACACCAGGGCCCTGAATTATGGCAGATAGCTGAGGCCAGGATGGGGCCTGCCAAGGCTGAGCTGGGAAAAGAACAAAGGGAGAGCCAGACCTAGGAGCTGGCAGGCCCCTCGAGTGCTTAGAAACCAGCAGTTAGACAAGCCTGGGGAGCAGACCAGAACCAGCACCCTGGACATGGCAGAGGTGGCCTTGGCCACAGCAGTGGTCAGGAGACTGGTCAGGAGGTATTGGCTGTGAGGTGCCCTGGGCTGGAGCTGGCTTCTCCCTTTGCTGAAAGCATTTCCTGTGCTTCTCCCGGGGGTGAGGCCACTCCCAGGTGTGGTGAGCAGGGGAACTTGGTGACAGTGTGTCCAGCCTGCAGAGATACATAGGTGGATCTGCCTGGTCATGGGGGATTGACCATGGAAAGCAGGGGCAGGATCCCTTCACTCCTGGCTCTGTGCTCCTCTGCTCTGCCATGAGGCCATACCTCTGACCTGGAAAGCTATTCTGTACAGTGGTGGCCCTGGTCTTCCTCCATCTCTAAGGAGATTAGTTAGTTACAAGGCAGGAAGTTGAACAGCTTCGGGCTTTCATCTTCTGGTTATTCTGAGGCTGTTTGATGTTAGCTCTTCCTTGAGACCAGGACTTTGAAAAGGGCTTATTCTTTTTCTGTGACAGAAAATGACCAGGACATAGCCATGTTTTAAGTTGCAAGGGCCCTCACATCTGTTTGCTTCATGTATTCTGTGTACACATCTATGAGAGGATATTTAGAGAACATTTCTTTCATTTTCTCTCTTTCATGCATTTTTGTTTCTTGCTCCAAGCTCCCTCTTCACTCCACTTTATGCCTTTAGGTTATGACTGGCTGCTGCCGCCAGCCACTGTGCAGGCCAGGCTGACAGCCCTGTTAATTATTTACTTATTCAATGCTTCCCCACACCGCAGCATCAGGCTGTCACTGTGCTCCTCGCAGCTGGAGTGCGACAGGCCCCTGCTCCCTCACCAAATCTGAAAGCTGCATTCTAGCCTCGCTTTTAGAATCTTTACAAAGAAGTGCAAATTGAATGTTTTGGAGAACATCCCACTAGAGTAATGAAATATTATTTAGGATAAGTTGTTAGATCTCTTTTACTAAAAACAAACCAAACTTCATAGTCTTACAAACTGTAAGTGGTATGTCAAAGAGCTTTACAACTTTGAAAATTTTATTCCTCTACTAGTTTTATAAATTCTGTAATCAGCTTGCTATAATTTGTTTAGCAAATCCATTTTATTCATTCATAATATAAAAGTAGAAGTCATTTCTGCTGGATGCTGTGATGCACACCTATAATCGCAGCCACTCAAGAGACTGCGGTAGGAAAGTAATAAATTAAAGTTTGTGGACGGCCTGGGCAATTTAGTGAGTCCCTTTCTCAAAATAAAAAATTTAAAAGTGCTGGGGATATAGCTCATTGGTAGAGCTCTTGTCCCCAAGGCCCATTTGTCGAGGCCTCAGCTTCCAACCCAAGTGTCAGGGTCACTTGTATTTCTAGCTGCATTATATAAAATTCAGTTCTAAGTATAATTGGGTCATTAGTTCCTATGTGGAATATGGGCTGCAGCCACTGTCAGTCCAGTCTTCTTTCACTAATAGGTATAATGATCCTTTTGTGGACAACAAACTATTCTGAAGACTCAACTGAATCTTTGTTTTGTCCAAGGAGAAGCCTGGCTCTAGGACTTTAGCTTAGCTGGACAGAAACAGGAGAATGTTTCGCTCACAAGCTTCCAAGACTGAATATGATATCAACTTTTTTCAAGAGACAATGGGGTTTATAGTTCTGGGTTTGGTCACCTCTGCCATGTGACATTTCCCTTTAATTTTCAAAAGACCTAATCACTGCTGAGTTGGGACCTCAAAAATGTTCAGTGTGTGGCTACGGGGCTCGAGTCTGAATGCGATGTTTCAGGAAAAGGAAGAGAAGGCAGGCACGGGTGAAGATTCCGAACAGGGGAAGCAAGGTGTGGGCTCAGGGCACCGGGCTTGCCTGGTGTGCTCCAGAGAGCCCTGTTAGTCCTTTCACAAAAGCCTCCAATTAAGCCTTAAAGCACAGTCAATTTCCCTCTCATCCAGAGGACATTATATCTTTCTAAGGAGGCAGCATATGGGAGCTGCTGGGAAGGCCTTCCAGCCCAATTAAAAGGCAGACAGATCAGAGGACACCGGGCTCCTGAAGCTGTCTGATCTTTTGCCTATGATTGGTCTCTAGTGCAACTGACAGCCTCAGCTAACAATTACAATGCAGAGACTAGTATGGCTGGAGACTGGTCCAACTGGGAGGGAAGGTCTGACCATTTACATGAAGTTAATTATTAAGGGCTGTCAGATGTCAGAATGAGAATTGGTAATATTGTGGTTAAACGCCCACCACATGTCTAATTTGAGTTGTACCCACTACCTCCAGCACCAGTTCAAATTAAGGCTACATTAATGTCTGATGATTCACAGCTGTGCAGCATACGCTCCGCACTCTGAGGGTGGGAGGGGAATTTGCATATCAGTTAGTGCCAGACAATGATTATGAAAGATGCACATTGCTCTCTGTTGGAGTAAGCACTTTATAAGCCCAAACCTTAGTTATTTTTTATTATCATTTTAAAATCGTCTTCATGGTTAAGAAAATATTGATCTGAAAATTAGCTTCCTGGTGCCATGAATCCAGTTCACAGCAGCTGATCTCAGGTAGAACAATATGGGTGGCAAATAGGTTCCAGGGAGATCGGAATTTGGCAAATAAGAATTGAAATAAAGCTTGACTCTTTAATAATTCTCTATTAAATTTGATGAGTGTTTGTGTTTTAAGCTGCCAAACTACTCTGTCTTTTTTTTTTTTT
>NDGN011450429.1:0-11733 GCA_002564285.1 Tympanoctomys barrerae
TCCTTTCTTTCATCCTAGTTGTTCTTTCCTTCTGAGCAGTTTCTTTCTCTTCCACAATATATATTATACCTTCCAGATTCTATTTACTCTTTCAGTTTCTTACACTAAGGAGACAATGCAATGTTTATACGTGGGAGTCTGATTCACTCCACTTAAGAATATAGTCTCTAGTTGCATCCACTCACCTATAAAAGCCTTGGATTTATCGTCCTTTATAGTTGAGTAGTACTCCGTTTATAAAAATACCACATCCTTTTTATCCATTTCCCAGTTGATGGGCATTTGGATCCTTCCAACACTTAGCTATTAGAAATTGTGACGCTATGAACGTGGGTGCACATACATCGCTGCAGTATGGTGTTTTCAGTTCTTCTGGAAAAGTATCCAGAAAGGAAATGTCTGAGTTAAATGGGATCTCCAGTCTCAGCCTTTGAGGAACCTCCACCCCGATTTCCTCAGTAGCGGTGCCAGTGTACCTCCCACCCACGGGGAGAGCAGCTCCTTTTTCCCCACAGCGATGCTTCTGCCTGCCTGCATTTGCTATTGGCTGGTTTTTTGATGGCAGTCATTCTTTCTGGAGTGAGATGGAATTTCATAGTTGTTTTAATTTGCATTTCTAGAATGATGAGTGATGGTGAGCATTTTTCACATATTTGTTTGTCATTTGTAATTCTTTATCTGAGAAAGGTGTGTTCATCTCAGATGCCCATGTTTGGATTAAGTTTTTACATCTGGAAGTGTCTGTTTATTTCTAATTCTTCATATGTTCTAGATATAAGTGCAATTCGGAGGGCCAGGTGGCTAAATTTTTCCCCATTCTGTGGATTGCGTTTGCACTTTGTTGGTGACTTCGTTTACTGTGCAAAAGCTTTGGAATAAGATGAGATCCCATTTATTGACTCTTCAAAGTTATTTCCTGCACAATCTGAGTTTTGTTCATGAACTCTCCACATACACTGATGTCTTCAAGATTTCTACCTACTTTCTCTTCTAGTAGAGTTAGTGTTTTAATATCTATATATTTGATCCATTTTGATTCCTGTATTAGTTTAGCGTGGGGTGATAGACATGAGTCTAGTGTTAGTTTTTGGCCTTTGGAAAGCCAGTTTTTCCAGCACCAATTACTAAAGAGGCTATCTTCCCTCCACTTAATATGTTTGGCCCCTTTGTTTAAAAATATGGTGTCTGTGTGCGTTTGAAATTCTGTCTGTATCTTCTAAGATGTTCCACTGGTCCTTAGGTCTGTTTTTGCTGTACCATGCCAATTTTAAAACAGTAGCTTTGTAGTATAATTTTGAGTCAGGAATTGTGATGCGTCCTGCCTTGCCTTCACTGCCCGGTATTCTTCTGCCATGCTGGTCTCTTCCATTTCAAAATGGATTTCAGTAACATTTTCTCTAGTTCTATTAGATAGGCTAATGGTATTTTGATAGAGATCGCATTAAATCTGTATGACACTTTTGGGATCATGGCTGTTTCTGCTATATAGTTTCTTCTTATCCATGAGCAAGGGATAGTTTCCCATTTCTTATATCCTCATCAATATTTTTTTCAGATTGTAATTTTCAATGTGTAGCTGTTTTATTTCATTTGCTATTTCTTTCCTAAGTATTTTATTTTGGGGATGCTGTTGTGAAGGGTGTAATTTCCATAATGTCTTTCTCAGTGAGTATTTTTACTGTGTACAAGAATGCTAACTTTTTGAGTGTTGATTTTGTATCCAGCTACACTACTGAATTTGGTTTTTAAATCTCAAAGCCTTTGATGGAGTTTTTGGAGTCTTCTATGTGAAGTGTCAGGTCATTTGTGAATCATGAATAATTTCATTTCTTCCTTTTTTGTTCTTATTGCTTTGATTTAGATCGCTTGTTTAATTGCTATGGCTAATGTTTCCAGAACTATATTGAAAAAGAGTGGTAAAAGTGAACATCTTTGTCTTATTCCTTATTCTAGACTGAAAGATGTCAGGTTTTGCTCATTTACAATGCTGTTGGCTGTTGTTTTACCATAGATGACTTTTATCCTATTGAGGTAAAGATCATCTATTCTGATTTTCTGTCAGGTTTTTATCATGAATGAGAGCTGGATTTTAACAAAAGCCTTTTTTGCATCCATTGAGATGATCATATAGTTTTTGTTTTTGACTCTACTGATGTGATGTATTACATTTATGGATTTGCATATGTTGAACCATCCCTGCATTCCAGGGATGAATTCATTTGGTCATGACATATAATCTTCTTGATAATTTGCTGCATTCTGTATGAGAGTATTTTATTGAGGATTTTTGCATCTGTTTATTATGGAGATTAGCCTGTAGTTCTTTTTTTTCTGATTGGGTCCTTCTCTGGTATTGGTATAAGGATAATACTTATCTCAAGGGATGAGATATGGAGAACTGCTTGCTTTGAATTTTACTTTAAGAGTTTGAGGAGTATTGGTTTTAAATCTTCTCTAAATTTTTTGTAGAATTTATCTGTGATTCCATCACAACCTGGGCTTTTCATTGTTGGTACATTTTAAATTATATTTTCAATTTCATTAACTGATATTAGGTTATGCAGAGTTTTTATGATTTTGTGATTGAGCTTTGGAAAATCATGTTTCTAGTAATCTGTCCTTTCTTCCATGTTTTGCACCATGTGAGAGTAAATATTTTTGAAGTAGGATCTTCTGAATTGCCACAGGAACTGTAGTGATTTTGCTCTTTTCCTTCCTCATTTTATCAATTTGATTTTTTTATAATGATGGTTAGATGTCTATCAATTTTATTTATTCTTTCAAAGAAGCAACTCTTTGATTCATTTTTGGTTTTGTTTTCCTCATCGCAGTTGTGTTCATTTCTGCTGATTTTTAATAACTTCCTCCAGCTTTTGAGCTTTGCACTAAAGTTGCTCTTCTTCTAGAAGCTTGAAGTGCAGTGTTAGGTTATCTACTTGTGCTCATTCTGTTTTTCAGATGTGAGAAATCCCTGCTATCAACTTCCTTCTCCGCACTGCTTTCATTGCATCCCACGGGTTCTAGCAAGTCCTAGCTCCATTTTCATCTGAATGTAGATATTGTTTATTTCTGTGGCCCATTGGTTGTTCAGGAGCATCCTATTTAATTATCACATGTTTGTTGAGTTTTTGCAGTTTTTTTGTCAATAGTTTCCAATTTCATAAAATTTAATATAGAATATAAAAAGGTTTATTCATTTAAATTTCTTAATGATAGGGAAAGCAAACTTATACAGAGATAATAAAATTTAAGATAGTCTGTATAGGATATTACAATTCACTAAAAATAAATAAAAGTTCATTTTGACAAAAAAAGTGAAAAATAAGTGAATTATTTATGAACAAGTAAAACCATTCTTAAACATTTACTATGTGTTCTCCAGACCTTGCTGGCTGTAGTAAAACAACAGTTTCTGTCCTACATGAGATTTTAATCTGTGTAGGAATACAAGACAATATGTATGCATGGAGACAGGCAGAAATGAAGATGAAGTCAGGCATGAGGATGGGTGGATCTGAGCAGGTGGGCATGCCAGTGCCTGCTTTATATCTTAAATGTTGCTTATCACATGAATCAGGAAGCCAACATTTTATACCAATCAGGCTGATCTATGTACTTTTTATGACCACAGATATTTTAGTTTCTGTATGATTTAGTGCCTTCTCAAAATTTAAAAAAAAGATGCTCCCTGGTGATCTAGTGGTTAGGATTCAGTGCTCCCAAAATAAAGAATATGCTAAGAATGCCTTTTTTCAAAATCTTCTATTTATTTATTTGGTATAGGATCTCGCTATGCTGGTCAGACTCACAGGGATCCTCCTGTCTCAGCCTCCCCAGTGCTGGGATTATAGGTACGCACCACCGTGGTGCACTGTGGTACCACTATCATGGCACAACATGCCTGGAGCTGGGGGACTGGCACAGCCTGTGGCACTGGGGATCTAAGCTGGGTCCTTGTGCTTACCAGCAGGCACTCAGACTGCCAAGCCACTTCTCCATCCCAAATGCCTATAATTTTGAAGGATGTCTTTTCAGAATTTCTTGTATTGTCACAAGTGATTAACGTAAATATGAGCCAGAATCGCTCATACAGTGAGACTGAGTGAATCTTAAAGAATTAGTATAATTAACAACAATAAATCCCAAAGGCTGACGTTGCATCCTTGTCTCTCCCTTATCTTTGTAAATTTATTATCATACAGTTTTGGTTTTCTATATTGTAAAATCCTAGAGAAAAGACAATAAATATTGGTTAGACTCATAAAGTTACTATTAAGAGCAGATTCCATAGGGAGGGAAGCATGTATTGGAATAAGAGATGTGTAATCCACATAACCAATTTGAAAGCTTGGTGTATTTGTGGAAAATAGTGGGATTATCTGCTTCCTCTGCTCCATCCTGAACTACACACCATCTTTTCACCAGCAAAACTAACTACAAATTCTCAGAGGTAAAGAATGATGACGAGTCTCACTCTGTGGAGCTGGCTGGGTGGCGGTGTCTCGAGGGGCTGGCTCCAGCTCTGGGAGCTTCCAGGGAAGGAATTTCAAGTAAGACATTAAGCGACTATGTTCGCTGAGCAGCTTTGCTCTGTGGAGCTCTCGCCAGTGACTCCCCGACAGGCCTCCGGTGAGGCTTTCTTTGCTCCAGGATGCCCTGTGAATGTCCCAACTGTTGCTCTTACCACCTCATCTGGTATCATTTGGTACCAGACGGTATCATTCTCTACAACACACAGCTGGGGGTCTGCACGTGACAGTCTAGAAAGCTGTTTGGTTTCTTTCAGTTCATCCATGATTGCAAACAGGTCAAGCAATCTTCTATCAACTTCTTATAATCATTAGTGGCATAGAATTACTGACAATTCATGCTAGTGAAATGTGTTAAATTTCTCCCAAAAGAAGTTCACAAAGTTTACGTTCTATCTTCTCCATTAACTCAGGTGGCAGCTTTATTTTGCTACAATAAATATGGATCATCTAGATTTTATCCTCCTATAAGATTAAAACTGATGAATATACAATGAGGTTAGCAGAGAAAACATTACATGACACAAATTACAAGTATCAGAAGTTAAGTGAGAGCTATTGTTCCTGTTCCCTTGGAAACTGAACAGGTGGTAGAAAACTGTCATAAGCCACTCCGAGCTGTGCATTTCATGAATTAGATGACAAAGATCATCCTATGGGAAACGATCTGCAGAAATCGCACGAGGAGATATCAGTCACCTGAATAGACAATAACAATGAAAATAATCGAATCAGCATTAATGGCATTCCCAAAGAGAAAGCATTTATCCCACTTAGTTTACTGGTAAATTTTAACCGCATATTTCATTTTTAAAAAATGATAGCAATTCTGTTCAATTTGCTCCAAAGACTCAATCCAACAGAATACTTCCCCATTCATTCTAAGAAATCAGGATTATCATAGGAATATAACTAGGTAATAACACTGCCAAAGTGAAGAGGAAAGGAGGAGAGAGGAAGGGAAGGGAGCAAGAGGAGGGCCTAGATGCACTGTCTGTCCTTAAAAGGCATCCGAAATTCCCAGCGAACAGTGGTAAGTCAGCCCCGGACACACGCAGCGGTGTCTGCGCCCTGCACAGGAGGCCTTCGCAGTAGTTCTTCTTAATTCGGTGTTGAGGTGGGTGACCTGAGCCTGGCTCTAAATCCCCTGAGAGGGAAAGTAGCTCGCTCAAGTGCACAGTTCAGGTGCGACTGGAGAAGGGCACAGGCACAGGGACACACACCAGAGAGGTGGCCTGCTCGGGTCAGGGGGGCACGAGGCCGCAGCGCAGGGGCGTGGGGAGGCCCCCATGGACAAGAGCGGGGAGAAGCCCCAGCAGGCCCTGCCTCTCCCTGGGCCCAGTGTGTGCCCAGAGCTCACAAGGGCTCTGCCCAGCAGGAGCTGGTGCAACTTCTGGGGCAGTCTGACTGCAGGTCCCGTGATGCATGTGTGCCACTCCACGGGACGAGGGTGGGAGGGCAGAGTCTTGGGGGTGCAGCCAGGCTGACGGGGAAGCAGTCGCCACGAGGGCCTGAGTCAGCCTCACCCTTCTTCCCAGAGCTCTGCAGCGCCCCTGGCTGCCATCGTCCTGCAGAACTACCTGGGACCATCTCCTTGCTGGTCCTTTTTCAGTTACCTCTGTCCCTTGCTGCGTTGAGAAAGCCAATTCCTTTCACAACACCAAACAGCAACAGAGACACATGACAGGACAAACGCGGCGATACTGGCTGTGACTGGCCCACGCTCAGCGGCCTGCAAGTGTCACACACAACCTTGAGCCCCACACAGTGTGAAGGACCAGAGCACAGTGGGCACAGCCTCGGCCACGTCACTGGGTGCCACGCCTCCGAGACCACTGAGACCTTGGCCATCACGCTACCGTTACCGCAGTGGCAGGCACTTCTGTGGCACTGGAGGGTCAGAGTGTGAGTGACAGGGTTACAGCCGGGTAGGCGCGGTGCAGACAAGCCCTGGAGGCTACCTCAGGATCTCTACTCTAGGCGGGAAGACATGCAGGGCCCGGTCCGGCAGGAAGAGTGTTAGAAATGGAAAGAAAAAGTAAAATATGCAGGAGGCAAGAAGAGCATCGCCAGAGCCCTGCGCTCGTGCAGGCCTCGAGAGCAGCCCTAGAAACCGCGGGCGGCGCGAGAGTCCACCCCGCTGCCGCGGAGCACTGCGCCGGGCCTCGGCCTGAGCCGCGGCTCAGCTCTGCACCTTCTCAGCTGTGGTGCTCTCCTCTCTTAGTTTTAGAGGCAACTTGGTTCAGAGGAGTTGAGCAGCCTGCTAGCCATCTCTTCATTCCAAGATTGTCATGCAGACAAGATGCTAATTTCCAAGAGAAAAGTGAACAAAAGCAACGTAAGGTAAAGATTTCCCACCAACGTTCTCCTGACCTTTATGCAGGAAATGAAGTCAACTGTGCTGTCAGTGTAACCCACAAACTGGAATTGCAGCCACCAGGCAGGAAGGTTCAGGGAGGGAGGCGAGCGGCTGACACTGACTCATCGCGGGGCTCAGGGATCCAGAGGCCCGGCCAGCTCCCCAGAGCTGCTTGCTGGCCCAGAGGTCCGCTCAGCCTGAGCACCTCCTTGCCAGGCGTCCGCAGCAGGGTGTGCTCCCAGAGCCAGGGCCGCTCCAGGCTCCCTGAACCCAGGGCTGTATAAACGTTGCTCGTGTGTTGTGCTGAGTCCTCAGATAAAGCCTCTTCTGCTTTGGTCTCTTCCTGTAATAATGGAATAAATGAAAAATATGGAAACTTACTTGGATGGCCAAGTAGAGCTAGCGCAGTCCATTCCCAGAGCCAGCCCTGGAGGTCAAGAAGCCGCCACCCCAGCATGATACCCTCGCGCCCCTCGCTTCAGAGAAGCGACTGCAGGGCTAGCGTCTCCCCGGGACACTGACCTGACTTGGGCCTGAGTTCCAGGAAGCTAACACCTGTGGCTGGGGGACTTTTCACCTTTGCCCAGAGCGCTGACCAGTCGCTTTGGCTGCAGGGTTACCCGAGATGCCCTGCCGAGGAGCCCAACTCACCCCTGGAGTCTGCTGCACAGCCCCTAGATTCATCATGCCCTCGCCTTGCTCCGGGACTTCCGCGGACCTCAGAAACACACCCACATTCTGCTTATGGTGTTCTGATTTGGGTACTTGGGTTTCCGTTTGCAAAGTGCAGGACTGCGTCACCGCCCAGCAAATGCGGCCTAGCAGAGGGCCACAGTCTTCCCTAATGGGAAAGAGTAATAGTGCTGTATCATTATGGCTTTCTCATGTCATTAGCAAAACATCTAGTATAATTCTAACGCAATACGTAGCTATCATCTTGAAGATTAAATTCTTATTTTTAAATACAAATGAATGATAGTTTGCACTTTACTTAGCAAGATGAAATTCCAACAGCCCTAAATGTTCTGAAATTTGTATCAACAGTGAGGCTTTGTCGTGTTTTTTCCATCGGATTTGTTTCGCAGAAGGCGCCTTGGTGCCAGGCACCAGAGTGAGATCAGGCCACATGCACGTGCAGGCTTCTGCCACACTGCTGTCACACTTGTGGCTCTGCACAGGGGCCACAAGGCAGGGGGACGATGTGACATCTGCAAGCTGAGGTCCCCCAAGTAACCCCCCAAATTATATATGGATATATTTTGTAGAGTTTAAGAATCTGATACCTTTCTTTATTTTGTCCTTTATTTAGGTAAATTAAATTAGCTACCAAGAAATAAGAATTATCGAGCCTTTTTTTGTTTTGTTTTTTGTATTTTAGGGAAGGGTCTACAGAGTATTCAGGGTCTCATTACTGCATCGTTCTTGTAGTGATCCGCCTGTTTATAGCCTCCCAAGAGCTGGGATTACAGGTGCGCGCCACCACGCCCAGTCTCCGTTGCTGTGCCAGCTGCTGCCTCAGCACACCCCTGGGGCCTGGGCAGCTGCGGCACAGGGCAGGCCCTTGGGGTGGAACGCGAGCACCGCTGGGAAGCTCCGCACTGGGCATGAAGGGAAGCAACAGAGCCCGGCGCACGAGGGACTCTGGCGCTCCTTCTTGGGCGGGGGGCTGTAATCCCAGCTCTTGGTCCCCAGCACCACATGATGGCCAGCCCTGCCCCTAGGGCAGGCTGAGTTGGCCACAAATAAAGTTAAAATTAATAAATGTTTTAAAAAGAGAGTGAGAGGGGAAGGGCAAAGGCTGCTGTCATGCCTGTCACGTGGAGGTGGCGAAGCTTCTCTGAACTGGGTCCACTGCGTGACTTGTCCGCCCCTGGTTTGGCCCTGCTAGGTTATTCATGTGATAGCAGAATCGAGTAGCGTGTGGGATTCCCGGCTGTTATTTGAGAAGCTCACATTGTAAGGGGACATGTCAGGCCCCTCTGAGAGGAGAGACAGGGCCAGCAAGCGCCGCCGTCGTAGTCATCACAGGAAAAGCCGCCCTGCTCTTTCTGCCCTGATTTGCACTTTCAGAGCGCGCACGGCCCTCCTCATCTCCTTAGCTCTCTCAGGCAGCGAGAGCTCTGCTTTCCTGCTGACGTGCACCATGACAGCACCTGTGCCAGCCCGGCCCCTGGCCAGCGGAGCCTCCCTGTCCTCCACTGCTGTGGGGCCATCCGTCCCTTCTGGGGAGCACTCCCGCTGTCTTCTGTCATCCAAGCCCCCTGCAGAAGGCCAGCCCTGACCTTGCTCTCGACCGTGGTTTCCCGAAGGCTTCGCACAGGCGAGCTCCCTGTGAGCTCGTTGTCTTCTGCCCCAGGGTGCATCTTCCCCCAGGGTCACTTTTCTGTGCCATTTTGCCCTGCTCTTGTTTTGAGCCGCTCTAGCAGAGAGGCAGACAGTTAAACCCATGGCTGAGAGTCTCCCCGCGTGGGCCTTCCCCTTTATCCAGTCCTGGGTTCTGCCCCTCGCTTGGCCAAGGCCCAAGAGGGTCCCTCCTAGGACCGCTGCTCGCTCAGCTCTGTGTGCCTCTCCACAGTGCACGCATGCAAGCGCGCGTGCACACACACACACACACACACGCACGCACACGCACACACACTGAGAGGTGCTGGCTGGCTCCAGCCGGCTCTTGGGCTTGCAATTCTGTCTGTCGCGTGGCTGCACACTCTTCCCTTCTCCTGTCACGTGCTAGGATTATTGGCAGCACTACAAAGCAAACCATGAAAGTGGAGTCAGCAAAACCGCTCTAGTTTTAACAACCAGAGGATGCCTAGTACCGCCTGAGGCACCTCCCAAAGAGAAATAACGCCCACGTTAATTCATACGGAGGTCTTGCTTAAAGTGGAGGTAGACGTTTTCTTACATGGGTGGGGGGGATCTGAGAAATCCTGTCACTGACCTCTCAATGTCCTTGTCAACCATTTAGGTTGAATAAACCATTACGACAACATGGCATGCTGCTGAGAATCCATAAGTTTGGAGGCCTGAAAGGGGGCTGTGGCTGTTGAGACCCTGGTGTTTGGTCTCACATGGAAACAGCATATGGGAGACCGCACCTAAGTGGCTTGCTGTGGCCTAGATCTAAAAGATGCCCAGAAGGGCCTCATGTCAGAAGTGGCTTTTGGCAAGGTGACTGGGCCCATGGCTGCTGTTCCCAAGAGGGGTTTAATCACCCAGTGACAGGAGGCACCCTGCTGGAAGAGTGGGGCCCTCCGAGGCTCTGACTTTGTCCCCAGCTCCTTGCCCTCCTGGCTGCACCTGCCACCCACTTCCTCCCAGAGGCCACCAACCCAGGCCACCTCCATGGCCCCACGTGGGCTGTGCCTTTCGTCCTCTAAGTGGTACTGGCAGTGTTTTGTCCCTGCAGTGAGGAAGTGACCAGCACCCAGGTAATTCCCATACTCAAAGGGTGGTGTCACTTTTAGTTTCGGCGAAAACCAAACTTTATACCTATTCTCCCGTAATAACAAGCCTGAACTTTTATATTTCTGATAGGAACTTCGTTACATTACTCAATTTTATGTAATAAACCTGAAGACCACCAACATAGAGAAGGACAGAATGACCAGCAACGTGGGACTGGTGGCCTACAGGAGCTGGGGCCAGGCACCTGGCGCTGGCCCCTGTGAGCAGGGCACACCCTGCGCCTCTCGCCCAGGCAACCACAATTCTGTGCTTGTCTTCTGTGAGAATCGTGGTATTTACTTACGTGTGCTACTTGCTTATGTTCATGGTCTATGGATGAACACACTAAACATTGATTATTTAACAGGCCAGTAGTCTCTAAGAACTACACGAAAAAACTCATGAATTTTTAAAAACAAATACAATTTATTGTAATTACCATGTTACATGAATGATAAGAATTATCTTTAACATTACATTTAATTCATGATTTATAAATTTACACTCCAAAGGTTTTTGTAAGTTTGGAAGGCATAAAAGGTTAGGTTAGCAGGATTCTGTTGAAATTTTAGTAGTATCCTATTTGTAATAATAGGCTATGAATTTATAGAAAATAATAGATTATAGGAATATGATTATAAAATGTAAACCTATTGCTGTGAAATAAGGTAGACCCATAAAATAACTTTCTTATGAAAGTCACAATCCACTTACATAATGCTACATTTTTTTTCTTTCAAAAAGAATCATCAGCATTGCGTGCTATACCTCCAGTGAAGTCATATGTTTTGGAGTTTTTTAGTATGATGCAAACATTTAAATATTTTTAATTCAAACACTTAGTTTTTCCTGGAACATGCTGGGAAGCACACAGCTTCTGGAGCCCCTTCTGCCCCCCAGAACTGTCCACTCTGGGTCCAAGCCTTCTCCCCTGGAGCCTGTCTCTGTGGGAGGTCAGAAGTCTGCCACGGTCAGTCGTCAGTCGCTGTTCATAAGTGGGGAGTAAAGAAAGGAACGCCTAAAGCGAGACCCAAATACCAGCGGCTAGCCTCAAGCTGTTTGATAACAGGCTCACACATTTGGTTCATTGTCCCTTCACAGCATTTCAGAAGACAGCTGCTGACACGTCCTCACATAGGAAGACAAAGCAGGCTTGCGGACAGCCTCGATTTCAACATTTGAGTTTTGTTTGTTGGCTTGAAAATGAAAGCCTGTAGTCTATCAGCAAAAGTGGCATCTCACAAGCTGTCTGCTATTTAGTCCCAAGCCAGGAACACTGGCCAGTGCAAGACCAGGAGAGTGGGCTCGCGGTCCTGGGGGGCACAGTGGTACGGGGGGGCACAGTGGTCCTGGGGGCACAGTGGTCCTGGGGGGCACAGTGGTACAGGGGGGCACAGTGGT
>NDGN011450430.1:0-15594 GCA_002564285.1 Tympanoctomys barrerae
TTTATTGGGGAAAGAAAGCTTCTGTCCAAGAGAAGGATGGACAAAAGGGGGCCCAAGCGGGCTGTCTCTTCCAGGGACTTTTACAAAGTAAAACCATGCAGTGGGGTGGGTCTAAGGTGGAGAACACGAGAACTCGCTTGGGTGGGCATGAGGTGGGACAAAACTGGTCAAACAATGAGATTACAAGCACCATTGCTCAGGTAAAACTGATTAAATCTAGGAGTGAATGGGAAAGTGAGTCCCATAATAAGCAGGCACAAATATAGAACAGGAGTTTACCCCGAAGCCAGCTGGTAGCAGTTGAATTAGTGACTCTCCCTGGCTTCCTCAAGGTGATGATCAATCCCGGGTGCTTATCTTTAGGGAAGTGAGCATTTGTTCAATCTTTGGTCTTTAGGTCTTGCCCACGGCAGGAGCACCCATCTCTCTCCCAGTTGCCGCATATCTTGTCTTCCGTGCTGTCTCATCGAAGGCCTGGCCCTGGCCCTGTAATATTTCTATCTGACTTGGCTGCCTACAATGGGAGAGGCACGCGAGATGAGCGGGGGAATTCTGCATCTCTGTGCGGCAGCGTGCCTCCTACTCTGAGGGCAACTGGAAGGTTCCTGTGTCTGAAGACTTGGGCTTTATCTCTGCCTCTATGGTCGTGTGCTCTGACAGTCCCAAGAGCCTGAGGATTTGGCCTTCATTGTGGCCTTTTTCCTTTGGGTTCTTCAGCCCCTTCCTGTTCACAACTGGACACATGCACACGTTTGTCTTCACAGCTGCTCCAGACTATGCAATGTAATGAAATGTGTGCTTCTAGAGTCAGAAGCTCTGGGCCTCAGAAGACCAGCCCTTGTTCTCCAAGGTTGAGCTACACTTGTCTCGGCAGAATAAACAGCGAAGCCCATGTGCAACAGGATCTGAGGTGGCCATGACTATGGGAACAGCTGGTGTGCGAGGCAGGACAGTCCTTCAGGAGGACCTAATTTATGTTGGCTGCTTGGGCTTCCTCATCTTGGACATATTTGGTTTAAGGAATGTGAGGAATTTGCAAGCTGAGCAAGGTTACACATTCTGCTTTCTAACCAGGCTCCTTGCCACTGAAGTATGTTTCTACAAAATACTATCTCAGCAGGATCTGGGGCAAAAGCAGCACATGGTTCAAAGGAATAGTTTAAATAGGAAACAAATCTTTCCAGAAAATGCACCATGCTCACCCGGAACACAGGACCTAGCTCTGAGATGGAGAAGGAAGCATTTGCATTTACTACCAAAGAAACTTGTAACAAAATTCTAGAACCACATCATCCTTCTACCTTTCCCACCAGTGATACAGGAGAGGGGCTGACGGGACCCAGTAGAATGGACATCTCCTGTATGCTTACTACGTAGCAATACGTTGTTCCCATTTTATTGATGTGACAACTGGAGCATCACAGAGGTTAAATCACTTGACCAAGCTGGAATTCCAGATACGGAGCAGGAATTAATTAATTAATTAATTAATTAATTAATTTTAGCGGAATCAGGGATTGAACTCAGGCCCTTGCGCTTGCCAGGGAAGCGCTTATTCTACTGAGCCATCTCCCCAGCCCCAAGATCAGGAATTTAAAATCAACTCTTGTGATACAACAAGGCTGAGTGTGCGTGGCGTGTTCCCTCCTATCCCAGGATGCTGAACAACGACACAACTGTCACTCAAAGTGTCGACTCTTCAATTTGATAAAATATCATTATGCACTGAGGTGGGATTAAGAATATATTAAATCAGGACAAGTTGGTGACTTGTCAAGATCATACAACTAGCATGATTTTCTAATTTGCCAATAATCTTGAACACTCTCCTGACATTCTTCAACAAACAACTGGCTGGTGATGACATGTAGAAAGCTTGATCTTTCTCATGTTTAATTTGCTCACCTTTCTCAGAAAAAAAAAATTACTGTTAGACTCACCACGTGAAAATAAACCCTAAAGCACTGCTTTAATTTGGGTGTTAAGAACTAATAGCCAAATCACAACGCAAACAAGCAGAAAATAACATGGAACCACAGCACCACCTAGTGGTGAACGTCTTGCTTTGCAAGAAAACCACTTCTTAAAAGGGGCCTAAATGTACTGAACTAAAATCAAAAAGGTTCGAAGGTTTAACAATAAAACAGTAACACAACCTGCTGGAAAATAAAAACAGGTAAAACTCCTGAACAGGCATATGCAAAGACTTTCTGAAGAGAAGCCCAACTGCCCAAGAAATAATATTTTAAAAATCAAATGAGATATCAACAGCAAAGGAAACAACCAACAAAGTGAAGAAAATCCTACAGAATGGTAAGAAAATTTTCCAGCTACACCTCCAACAGAGGACTAATATCTAAAATACATAAAAACTCACGAAATTAGACGGCCCAAAATAAAAGACCCAATCAAAAAAGGGCAACTGAAAGGGATACCTCCCAGAAGAAATACAAATTATCTGCAAATACATGAAAAAAATGTTCAGCACTGCTGGCCACTAGAGAAATGGGCATGAAAACAACACTGAGATTCCACCTTACTCCGGAAAGAATGGCCACCAACAAGAAGCCAAATAAATGCAGGCAAAAGGGGGAGGAGTGTGGGTCCGAGGGAACCCTTCTGCATTGCTGCAGCAGTGTAAACTAGCGCACTCACTATAGAAAGCAGCAGGAAAATTCCTCGAAAAAACACAAATGCGATTTAACCTAGTTCTCCTCCTTTCCCCAGAAAGACACATTACAGTGATACATACATACTCACGTTTATAGCAGCACAATGTAGAATAGCTGAATCTTGGAAGTGGCCTATCTGTCTATGGACAAATGAAGAAAGTGTGTTTGTACACAATGGAGTATTACTCTGCGATGTGGCACAAACTTGAGTCATTCATAAGAAAATGGATGCTCCCTGGGACTGTCACAGTAGGTACGATAAATCAGACTTGCAGACTTACTTAGGGCTGGCTCCATAAGAGAAACTCAACTGTAATAGATTTACAGAGAAAAATAAGATAAAAAATAGGAAACAGGGAGCTAGCTCTTTTGTGAGGGTACCAAGAGATTGGGGGTGGTGAGTGAAGGGGACGCAAAGAAATAATTAGGAGTGTCGCGTGGATGTGCCAACTCCCCACAGTGAATGCAATCATTATGTCACACACGTACTAATATAAAAAGAATGTCTGGTGGCAATAAATGAGAAATGAGCACAGAAGCGGGAGGGGCAGATGTAAGGCCTCAGGAGCTGCTGGGAAGCAGACCCACCTTCTCCCCCTGAACGATGGGCTGCAGGCCCTCTTTCCTTTCCTCTAAAAATGGATGCTAAAAAGTTAGGCAATCATTTATGGAACCCATAAGGGTTCAAGTTCAACTCAATACCATGAAGTCTGTAGTCAATAACTGAGACATTTCTCCCCACACGTCTGACAGGACTAAGGGATGGAACTCGGTGGCAGAGAACTTCCCTAGTGTGTTCAAGGATCTTGGTTCAAGCCCCAGTAACACAAAGAAGTAAACCATTACAAAAAAAGGTCTGCCAGGACTTGCTCCTACGACGCTGTTTAAGATCCAACCATCTTTCTCAATTTCCTTTCCCTGTTGTTTTGGAACTGAAATGGCCCCAAAGTCATGAGGAAAGGTCTGCTTGCCAGCTGGAAGCAGAATCTGGAAGTGGATTAGGGCTCTAACTTCATCAAGTGGATTGATTTATGATGACATCGAAAGTCAATGGCATTAATGGAATAAAATGGAAAAGGAGGTGGGCCCTGGCAGGAAGGAAAAGGTGACAGGCGTGGCCTTGGAGGCCCTCTGCTCCTCGGCTCTCCCCTCTGGCTTCTCTCTGCCTCCTGTGTCCACGAGGCAGGAGGTCAGCCGTTGTCCTCTGCCACGATGCCCTGCCTCCCCACAGGCCCAGCAACAGCAGAGCCCGCCGCGTGCGGGAACACAGGTTCCAAGTCAGGCTCCCTTCCTGCAGGCTGCTCTGCGGGAAGTCAAGTGGTCACGGTGACAGAAGGCTGCCACTCTCTGGTCCTAACCTGAGTGGCAAGTGTGAAACTCGATGCCGTCTCTCCGTAGTCACTGAGCCTCACAGGACTCAGTGATGGTTTACTTACTACAAAAACATGTACTTCAAGAACCTAAGATAATAAAACAGAAATCTTTTGTGATCTTGGGATTTAAGATTTGCCCAAAAATATTTTCTTAACTTTGTGGTCAAAGAGATGCATTTGGTTGTTTTATAATTCATATGGTGGAATTAAAATGTTACCTGGAAAAAAGAAAAGTGAAAGCTGATTAGAGAAAATAAATGTCAGGGTTGATGGACACACAACTTTAAAAGTGAAGCTAGCTTACTACTCCAGCGGGCTGCTACCGTCTCTGGGCACTGGCTGCCGGCTCCTCCTTCGGCAGGCAGGACTGCAGCAGTGTAGGTGGACACCAAGCCCCTCCTTCAGAAATGCCTGACAAAAACTCCAAGTATGCATAACTTTGGCAGTTCAAATCGCAAATAACTTTTTAACTCTATAATGTTGTCTGGTTCTTGCAAATAGCTCGCCACAGGTAAGAGACTGTTCTGTAACCAGCGCAGCAGGGTGGGGGAAACAGTCACGAGCAGAATGCCCCAGCTCCGCAGAGATGACTGTGTGCTGTGCAGGAATTCCCCGCCTCGGATGCATTCTCTACCCAATGGGGCTGAAAGATGTCACTTGAAGGGTTGGTGTCGAAGGATACTCAGGAAATGTCTGCCAGATATGCAGGCACTCAAGAAGTGGTAGAGCATGATTACTACAAGCGACAGCACGCTTCGTATAGACGTGGTCAGGACTGGTCCTAGGTCAACCTAGAAATATGGCCCCATGTGTCCTGAGAGCTCCAAAACCCACAGGAAACCTGACCCAGAAGACCAGACAAAAAGGCAGACATTTGAATTTACTGAAGTGCAGAAGACGCACCACCAAGAGCCACACACTGTAAAGCTTTCAAAGACAGGTTTATTTATATATAAGTGCATGAAATTGAATACAGAAACTTTATTAAAATACTGTATATTACAAATTTTTAATCCAATAAATTCTGTGTAATGACATTTAAGTGCTGGATTCACTTTTAACAGATGTTTTGTGTGTTATCAACAGAGCTCACCCTGTACATTATAAAGAGAGCCACGCATGGACCTCAGAAATGGCCCGCGATCAGACAGCAGATGATACTCATACTAATTGTGCATCTTTTCTTTAAAGCAATGAACTGAAACTCAAATCTTGTCTTGTTAGACCAACTTTTTCATATTCAAAAATAACTTGCATATGTTTATTGCTGCCCTGTGGAAAAAAAAACGCGTGGTGAAAGAGATAATTTAAATAAAGACCAACATTTCTAAGGCTAACCTGATACTTACTACAATTAAAATACTTAGAATTCACTGCAAAATGTTCTCCAGGAAATTATGCTATATACACAATGAGATTTGTACATGAATTGGGAAATAAAAAATTGCTTATATAAAATTAAAAATCAATAGTATACAATATTTACAGCTTGTTAGGTATTCTATATAAAGTTTTTTAAATAATCCTTCAAAATTAAACTGTATTATGTAAACATGCAGTACACATACTCATACAGTGTAGCTTATAGTCATAACAGAGGGAAGTTGTGTTCACATAATGCAGGGTACTTCGTCAAATATGCTTTTGCTTTTCTGTGTTACCCCTCCAATGCTTATTCTTCGTATCTTTAAGCTTCACAGTACATTTAATATATTTCTATAGTAAAAATAAATCCCTGATAAACATATTTCTAAAGGTTACATAAAGTGTTTGCCCCATACACACTACAATATAAAACTAATATTGTTCACACTAGGTTCTCTAGTTTACAATAAAACTAAAAATTTAAATGGTTGACTACATTTTCCCCCATTTCATACTTTCTTGGAAAAAGAAAAAGATAGAGGAAAATGCCACATCGTGAGAACATAATGAAAGCAGCTGTCATCTGTACTAGCCCATGGCGGGCAGCTGATTTGTATCGAATCCTAAGAGGCTAGCCGCCAAGGCCTGTCCCATGACACCCTTCCCAGACTCAAGCTCCAGCCACAGGGGACGCGTACGCAGCCAACTCATCGGTGCCAGTCTGACTTCTGCTAGATCCACTTCGCAAAAGTATTGTAGCGTTCAAGGCACTAAGGCATCACTTAGTTTTTTTAAATGGTACTGTGACTTAACCGACTCATCAGCGATCTTTCAATGTCCGCTGGGTAAACGATACAGCTGGTACTCTAATGAAAACATTTTAGCTAGTAAACTTTAAAAAAGTTGCTCTCAAAATGATTGGAGTCAAGGAGTAATACTTATGGTAGGAAATCATACGGATTTTAACAAGTTATAAATTTAAATGTAAAACAACTAGGGAATTTCACATTTGTTCATCTAAACCCGCAGACTCCCTGCATGTACATTGGTGAGAGTCAGACCGCTTTGAATTCCTCCACAGCACAGGCACCCAATACTACAAACACTAAGAAAATGTCAACAATTAGCTCAGCCACACAGCCAGCACTCAAAGTGACCCATTTTTTTCCTACTCTAACAAGCACCTCAACTTGCTTGCTATGAGAAAACTTTAAAGTGTCCCATCCCAAAGATACTCAGTGATGAGATCTACATACTGTACATTTTTAAAAAAGCTTTTTATCACCAGAATTTTCAAGCAAATATCCATTTAAATAGGGTTTTAAAAGCAGTGATGACTTTTAGTAATGACCAATTCATATTCAGGAGAAAGGTTATAGTCATGAGTTTCATCAGATTATTATGGATTTTTAGTCTCTCTTCCTATACATTTGTGGCATACTGCTTTCTAGTTTCAGTTATAGACCTAAAGACATTTCAAGAAAAGAAGACAGTCATATTACTGATGGAAAATATACTGTGTATTAGTGTGGGAGACAATCTACAGTAAAATATAAGAGCTTCATGCTGTCCTGTCTTTCCTACAGCTATTTAATTGTCAAAAAGATGCTGGCTGCATAACCATAGGTGTTGAAAATTCTCTTCTGAATCAACCAACACTCCAGCTTCTATCAAAAAACTACATGTTTAAACTATAATGTAGGATATCTGTTTGGAAAAGGGGTGCAGGGCTTCACATAAATTGTTAAGTTAGTTCTTAAAATCAAGGGAGGGTTACTGTGCAAGTTCAACACATGTGCACTGTGTGGAGAACAGGGAAGAGGACCTCCTAAAGGCAGAGGGCGAGGACTGCAGTTCACAGCTCACTTCATTCAGAAATTGGAGTGCTAATTTAATGAAGAATTCATCAGTGCGTCGCCCTATACCTATGAAGTCAAACTACTTCATATATTAACTACTGTTTCTGCCAAATTCACAGCTATGTTTTGAGGTAAATAATTCACAGCAACCTTAGTAATAGTGCATTCTCTGTAACAGGACAGAGATACTCAAATTAAAAGAGCAAACCTATAATCACTGTCTCTCATACATGCCCACACGCATGCACGCAAAGGACTTCCAGTGCGCGGCGGCCAGGGTGCCCCCGAGGAAGGAACACCGAACTGTGCAGATGAGCAGGACATGCTCGCCCGCGCGTGCGTCTCACACAGCGGAAAGGAGCTATGTTCTCGCGATGCGAGGAGCTTCATGGACCCCGCAGCTCCCCACCACGGCTTCCTGTCTTTAAACTTCCCTCGGCAACATCTTGGTGTCACATTTGAAAGTATTAAACTTTTTAATCACATTATGTTCCTTCTGCCTGGAAGACTTTTAAAGAGACGAGAAATGAAGAGTGATTACCACAGCATTTGATCACTAGTCCATTTTACTGAGAGCCTCAGTCCTGATTATTAAAGGAAACAGAAATTTACCTAGTTGTCCACAATCAAAGTTTAATTCTAATTTCTTCAGTAACTCTTCAGGTCCCTCATATCCTGAACACTATGTTTAAAGAGATTCTGTGTTTGGCTTTCTGAGAGAGAACTTACAGCAGGAGAGCAGCAGGCTGTGGACACTTCAGAAGGTGCTCTTAGCATCGTGTTACTTCCTGCATGACAAGATGGGTATATATCTAAAACAGTACTGCCTCTGGGGTAATACAGGAAGCCCAACCAACCAGCAGCAGGGCCACACCCAGGCCTGGCCCGTGGGTAGGACGTGGACACTACCACCACGTTTCTAACTGAAGCAGCAGTGTGCTGCAGAGCCGCACGCCCAACGAGGCAGAAGAAGAAAGGGCTGGCTGTGTGGTAGAAGGGCTCCACCTCACTCACTTCTCCACCTCTTAAACAAGGATAATAATCTGTATATACCAGAGAGCCAACCAATGTTTTTAGTGAATTGAATCTATAGAAAATAGATAGGAACCGGTGAAGCAGTAGATCCTGGCTGCTTCTATTCTATTCTAACCTGTGCTAAGTGGAGCCCATCACTTAACCCTGACTGCCCAAGCCATGCTGGTCCTACCAATTCCCAAAGTGTACTTAGACAAGTATCTGATTTTAAAAATAAAGGGGTAGAGGGGAGATGTAGGAGTAAGATTACAAGATCACTTTTTCAGTTCTTTTCTTAAATATATAACTTTAAAAAATTCTGGTGACTATTGATCGTTTACTGTAATTACATATCACTGTGCCATTCATAAATAATTCTCATAACAATGACATAAAGTGTAATAATTTTACAGAATATGAACTGAAGCTCGAAGAGGTTAAAGGACTGCTTAGCTCAGAAGGATGCTAAGTGACAGGCTGGATTCTAAGCCTGCGCCTCTAGAGTCAAGCACGCTTCACTCTGTCACATCAGCGGCATCTCAGCTTGTAAAATTCCATTTAGCGGACATAATGGGAAAATATGAATAAGGTAGGGGCAGAATCGGAACTGTTAACCAAATCAGGAAGTGAAATACTATGCCAGCATTTTTTAAGATCTGAAATTGTTTCGCTAGCTCTGAGTGGGCTGGAAGGCAGGAAGCCCATTTGTTCTTATGCAAGACGACACTGTAGAGCCCTGCACACAGTGGGTCTGGAAGAAGTGCTCACAAAACTGAGATAGCTGGCACCAAGGTGCAGGCACGGGCGCAAGAGTGGCAGCCCCACGTTCCTCTTCTTACCTGGAGGTTCCAGACTCTAACAATATTCACTGATTTTGAAATTATCTCTGTTCCTGTTCTATTTACATCAGAGATAGAAAATAAAGAGGCCAACTTATTCCCTTCCTTTTCTGTCATTTAAAGTACAAACACACCTCATGTGGGTTTGGGGCTCTAGTGGGTAAAATGTATGCAGCAAGTACAAAGACAACATATTGGGTAACAGACTAACACTGCTTGGTAAACACTAAGATCTAAAATAACAAGCTGCACACAATAAATACACCATAATTCAGAACTTTCCACAGTAACTGACCAAACTGTGCCATGGGTACTTAGGTGTACTTCCTTTTTAAAAAAAGAAAAAAAAAAGTTTTTAAGTACTGCTTGTAGCTTACCTGAGGCCCTCCTGGCTAACTGTGCTCTACTGATATTTCTAATCAGATGTTACTCAACGGCTTTGGTCGTCCAGGAGTTCCTTTTTTGGGGAACTGATCCATTATCAACAATAGTTTGCTAAATATTTTTAAAGTGTCAAGCACAGAGGATTCCCTCAGTACCTACTTGCACTTGTCACAAAGAAAATTCACTGCTAAATCACATACAAATTTTAAGAAAGTGTAGCCAAATTATGTCAATAAGAGCTTTTGTCATGTCCCTAACGAGGGTTTCCCACGCCATTACCCCCCGAAAAATTTCCCTGGGTAATGTCAAACATCTTCAAGTCTATTTAGAAGACCATTCAACCAAACAAATGCATCAAATTCACTAACACTGAAGTGTTCATTAAACAAAAGCTTTCCAGTTGGAGTGTATGCATACATAGCTCTCTCTGTATGTATATAATGATACATATGTACAGACATATATATCATTTGTATGTACACATATAGGTACATACATTTGTCTCTATAGGAAAGCCATTAACTTTAAAAAACTCAGCATATAAATAGCTATTAAAGCAACTGATAAATTCATACTATACAACTACATTTCAAATATCAAGAGTGACAGATACACAATTTCTCAATGGAAATAACTGAGAGCAGCACAGAAACCAAAAATGTCCATCTAAGTATTTCAGTATACAACACACTCAATTCTTAATGTAAATCAACTTGATACTGGCATAACTGCAGGGCACCCCACACACTATTTATTAACCACTCAATCGTAACTTTATCCTAGAATAAAAATAAGAATTCAAATCTCTTTGGTCCATAATTCATATATTCAATGCATCCAAGTTATTTTCTGGATTATGAACCACATGTTCTATATTATCTTACCATGATAACTTTTATAAATAAAAAATAATCGTATGTTAAATATTCAACCTGTACATCTGAAACAATTTCCACATATTATTGGTAACTCTGCTGGAAGAACACAGCCAAAGTAGAGGAAGATTACAATTGGAATCTATCAGAAAAGGAAAATCAAACTGACTTGAAAAAGTTATATCTAAATTTAATTTGAGGAAACACCAAGAATATAAATAACATATGAAAATAATAATAGGCTTTTGCACCATAAAAGAATTAAGCTTAACATTTACCACAAAGATCTATCAGAAAACACAGTTGTTTATTTTTTAAAATAAGCTTCTAAGCCACAATACTAATAAACGCCTAACATGGACTCTGTACTCCTTAACACCTCACTCAGTTAATACACTTATTTTGGTGGAGCTGAAATTTCACAGGATATAAAAGAAATCTACTTTAAAAAGTAAAACCAAGTTAAACAAAAAGGTAGGTTGCTGGGTTGGTTCTTGAATTCTCCTTAACGTCTCTGCTGTGGGTCTTCCCTGAAGTTAGCACATTTATAACTACACTGGTGCCCAAAAAGTCTCATAGGAGACCCCTTCAACCAGGTTGAATTGCACCTACTTCTTATATTCTTATAAGCAACTGTGCATTACCAAAACTTCTTCAAGAGTGTTATACAAAGGACATTTCCATTGTTAGCAAATGTGATGAGTCTAGTAAACTTATATCATAACTTCTCAACTTAAAACTGAACAGTGTGTCAAGAACTCAAAACTGAAATGAATTATGTGAGTATATGTTCTGTACTGTGTTGATATGCTGAGATTGACAATTTTTAAATTATTTACTATATTCCCCAGTTATAAGCAGAATCATGACACTGCCACATAGCCAAAGTAAGACAGTCTTACTAGTTATTTATTTACGAATGAAGCTTTTTACTTCCAGAGCCTAATTTAGGCTATTCTGTAAATAATTAATACTCCAGAATGAAAGACAGGTTTGTCAAAAATCAAGATATATGGATAATCCCATTACCACATTAATTATAAAGATAGTATCTCCATGAGATACAGGGCAAAAGCTTTTTTAAGAAGGGACAAAGAATGTAACCTGCATTCCAACTTTTTTCCTTACAAAGTTTATAAGAAAATTTTCAAATTATATTTTATGACACACAAATGACAGTGTGTGAAACAAATTTTTAATTCATATAAACAATATGCATGACGAAAACTATTAAAAGGGTGTTAAGTTAGCGAAAAGTATGCACCCTATAGATCTAATTTGAGTCCTTAAAACAGTTTAGCTAGTCTTCCACTAAGAAGACTATTATTATAAGTTCAATAACAATAATGCCTAAACATACTAAAACCCTAAATCCCCGAGATGCTCAACATTAAAAACCAAGTAATTTTTCTCACATTAAATGATTCAGTATTTAGCACTCATACGGGACTGAGCACACAAAACAAAGGCTTACTCGAACTCATGTCAAACATGTTCACAGCACTCATCTATAGCTACACTTGCAAATCGTCACATGATCAATGTGAACAAAAAGAAGAGTTTGGCACACGTATCAATTCCTCAGAACGTCCCTGGAACTCAACACAACACTGCTAAGAATGATGGTTTGAACGCCAACGTTAACCTGATGGGCAGCTAAACAAGGTGCTTTTCTTGTGGATTCACATAGTGTCTAGGTGCACCCTGCCTGGGACGGAGGCACATAAGGTGCAGGGCGGTAGTGCAATCGCTTGAACACCAGAGGGCTGTCTTTCCACTCGGCGCGAGGTCTTCTTAGGCTCCGACTTGCTCCGGCCACGTTTTTGCACTTCCTTTCCACCTGCCAACAATGCCATCTTCAGGAAATCTGTATAGCTGTTTTCTTACATGAAACAGGACATTCCCTCAGAAACCTCAGAGTGTAGCGAGGATCCTTGAGAAGGAGATGATTAATGTCAATACAGTCTGCCCGACACCCCACACCAGCGCTTCCAAAGGGGCCATGTTCTTTCCAGCGACTCGGTAGATGCCAGCGACCGCTGCACCTGCAGGGAGACAAAACACGCTCGCTGTCCACTGGCAGCCACTCAGCATCTGTGTCCAACTAGCAAAGCCAAGGCCTCCGCCGTGCTTTCATGGGGCACATTTGCTGGGCTTCTATGTGACTGGTAGAAGCTACCTTTACTTCACCACATTTTACCACTTTATTGAAAAACAGCCTTTTTCATTCAACCCAAAGATGTGTATGTATAATACATGCTGAACATGTAATTCCAAATTTGTTCATAAAATAACCTGAATAAAGAAAGGGAACTGCTGGCTCAGGCTACCTAGAATTAGTCAACAATGCTGTCACTTCAAACTTGCCATACTTACATAAAGTGAAATGCGGTGGTGCTAAAGCTAGACTTGCAGATTCAAATCCGTTTCTGCCACTCAGCAGCTCCTTACCCTGGACACTCACCTCACCTCTTCTTCCTTATCTGTCCAACTATAAAGTGGGTAAGTGTGCAGACTAAGAAAGAAGATAAGATCATAATGGCTTCAACAGCGGCCAGCCCTAACACACACTGCACAGACCTTGGCTAGTGGTCCTTGCAGTACATCAGCTACTCAGTCGGTGGTTTACCACTCAGCAAGTGGTGTCAGGATAACCAGGGAGACATTTGGAAGAAATAAATTGAGATCTTTGTTTCATACCATTCTCTACAGTGAATTTCAGATGGATAAAAGAACTAAACACTGAAAATAAAATGATAGTTAAAATATAAGCAAATATGTCTAGGATCCTATGAAATGACATTATTTTAAAACCACAAAAGCAAAAATTCAAAAGCTTTGACATTTCCCCCAAAATAGAAAAGTGCTATATATGAAGTGAAACTGATATTAGCACCAGCACACACACACACTTGAACAAATACATACGTAATAACTGGGAAGGCATTTGTTTCAATCAAATAAAACCAAAACAACTATCAGTTGCAAATAGGTGAAGTATGTAAAGTCCATACCACAGAATGCATACGACTTCAAAATGAAAATACAGGTCTTTATGAGCCAATATAGAACTTAAGACATATCACTGATGCAACAACAACAAAAAAATAAACATAAAGCAACATATATCCTCTATCATTATAAACATAAATACAGGTATGTATAATATATGTGCATTTGTATGTATGTGTGAATGTAATGCACAGACAGAAGTCTAGGGAACACACATGAAGCTCGAGACAGGGCCGACTTGTGAGCAGAGCATGGCTTGAGAGTGCTAAGGCAGCACACGTGCCACGGGAAGGCAGGGCGGTAATTAGCAGGAAACAGGAGGGTGGTGGGTGGGAACCCTCTGTACTTTCTGCAAACCTAAAACTCTGAAAATAAAGTACTACTTGAAAACAACACAAAAAGGTTTACATATAAAATTAGGGATATATTACTTATAAAATTAATTTTAAAATCTAATCTAATTTCAAGATCTAATTTGCTTAAACTTTGCTATATGTCTAAAAAGCTCTCCTTTTAAAAGCCAAAGTATCTTTTGATCCTATTATTCCCACAAAAATCACTGTATATGATAACAAAGTTCAGTAAACTTGATTTTAAATAGTAGGGAATAACTTTATGGTGGGCAGGGAGTAAGTGTATCCCAAATATGAATATGCTACTACTCATCGCTCTGCTGTGTGTCAGTTACCTCACCTCTTGACCTGACTGGATACAGAGACTCCCAAGGAGGGAGCCAGGTCCTGGGTGCTGTACTCTGCACTGAATGAGTCTCCTCAGGTTAAGAGCTGAATGTGCTGCTCGAAGAGAGGTCCCAGGAAGAGGAGGTGGTCATAGGACTGTGCTTTTGGAGAGCAAGTCTCCTCCTAGCCTTTCTGGAAGCTGCTTGCAGCTGTCATTAAGAGAGCAGCTCTGCGTCACCATCCCTCTTCCACTGTGATGCTGCGGCTTTGCAGCAGTCATCCACAGACTGAAAGCTCTGAATCGTGAGCCAAGTGAGACCTCGCCTCCTCGGAGCTGAAAGTGTCAGGGACGTTGCCCCACCAGGAAAGCTGACCAACATGAACTGCTGCCGACTTGTTTCCAATTCTCGACAACCACAAACACTGCTTCTATGAACTTTCTTGTACCCCTTACATGCAGAAGCAGTCAAGAGGGTCGCCATGATTCAAGGGTAAAAGTAAAATTGCTTAGCCCTACGGTATGGGCATGTTCAACGTTAGTAGCCAATCCAACTTGTTTTTCTAAATTAATTGTACCAACTTAATCATTCCAGTTACTCCATATCCTCAGAAGCAGTCGACGTGGTTTGTTTTTTGTTTTTTTTGGTCTGGTGGGTAACAGATATTATCTCTAAAATCATTTATAATTCCCTGATAATAGGATTGAACTTTACTTCCTATATTATTAGCCATCAGGTTCTATAACCTATAAAATGCTCACTCAATTCTGTACCCATTGCTCTACTGAGCTGTCTTTTCTTTGTCATTTTTCTTGTCATGAGGACAAAGTACCCAACATCCCACTGAAAGGAGAGGTGTGCACTGGCTCCAGCTGTAGGCCCAGGTCCTAGCTCCAGAGCAAGGTGGCCTGGCACAGGGGTCTGGCAGAGGAGCTGGCGCTCACCTCGTGACATCCAAGAAGCAGACAGGGAGGGGTGGGGGTGGAGACAACCCTCTCCAGGCCACAGCCTTGCAGCCAGCTCCTCTGACCAGGCCCTACCTCCTACCGGCAAGCTGTCATAACCTCACCTTCTTCCAAATGCTTCGCCCATAAGCACCTGAGGCAAGGGGGACATTCAGGTATGAAGCACAGCATCAGAGGCCAGCTAGGGTCCTGCTTCTATGCTTGTACAGCATGTGAGCTAGGAATGGCCTGTTCATCTTTAAATGGTTGGAAAGAACTTAAAGAATATATTGTGGTACATGAAAATTAGATGAAATTTAACTTTCAGTACCCACACGTAATGTTGTATCGGAACTCAGCTGCAGGTACGCCTAACCCTGAGCTACCTTTGCAATCCAAAGGTAACATTCACACAGTGAATGAGCCTCTACTTGTTCTTTAGTGACACATTTGCACTGGTCTCAGGAAAATAAGCCTTTACTCTTGACTAAATTAAAAGTGGGATACATATGTATATGCATATCTTTAGAGATAAATGGAGGAATTACATTTCTCACACACTCTGCAATAACATATAC
>NDGN011450445.1:0-17052 GCA_002564285.1 Tympanoctomys barrerae
AAAAAAAAAAAAAAAACCAAGCTGGGCATGGTGGTACACACCTGTAATCCCAGCACTCAGAAGGCTGAGGCACAAAGACCCTCGTGAGTTTGAGACCAGCCTGGAGGCACATAAGCAAGTTCAAGGTCAGCCCAAATTACATGTTGAGATCCTGTTTCAAAAACAAACAAACAAACAAACAAACAAGAAAACAAACCAGGAGTGGGTGGTAAATGTCTGTAATCCTAGCAGTTGGGAGGCTGAGGTAGGGAGATCACTGTGAGTTTGAGGCTACCCTGGCCAATATAGTGAATTCAAGGTAAACCTGAACTACATGATAAAAACTCCTGCCTCAACCAAACACACACACACACACACACACACACACACACACACACCCTCACATAAACTCTGCAGTGATGGTATCTCAACATCAAATGCAAATGCTATCACATAACCCTGTGACAGGAGCTGCGTCTCAGCTGCTCCACAGATAGTTCCTGGGCCCTGATGCTCTTCATGCCCCTCGCTCTCCAGAGCCTGAACAGGGATCCCTACAAGCAGAAGGGGGGCCTGGAAGGATGCCCTTGTCTAGCACTCTGTTCTCAGAGCTAAAGTGTGGGAGGGCAGGGGCTGTAGAGAGGAAAACTGAGGCACTTGGCCCCCTGTAGGAGGGCATTTTCCATGACCCTGGCAAGACCCATGTGAAGAGGGAGAGTCCTCAGGTGAAGGTGTTTGTTGGGAGCTGTTATGAGACTGGCCAGAGGTGATCCGCCTACCACCAAAGACTTACTGACATGTTGTGAAGACAGGGGCCAGTGGCAAAGTCCTGGGCAGTCAGGGGGGAGTCAGACGGCCCTTTCTTCAAGAGGTAGCCACCACACAAGCTTGATCTTGCCACCCCCATGGTCTGAGTGATAAAGTGAGAAAGCTCATGACAAAGTATTACAGCTTAGGATTTTATTAAAACAATCACTTAAATTACAACAATCTCCCAGAATAGGAAATAACCTTCCATGGTCTGGCCCTGACAGGAGGTGTTGGGCCCAGCAGGAAAAAGTGTTGCTTGACATCTTCGAAAACGAAAACGGATGGCACATCCCTAGAAGCCCCCTAAGGCCATCTTGGCCCCATGGCAATTGGCAGAGGCTGAATTTTTGCTAAGGCTGCCACCACCAGAGGCTGCAAGGCCCCAGCCCTGTCAGTGAGGAACACTTAGTCACTGTCACTGGTTGTCAGCCTCAGGACTTTGAAAAAGGAAAGAGAAACATGTCTTTAAGTTGACAAAACACAGTCACTCAAGAAGTGTTATATAATGCTAGGGGATATTGTCTAGCAGGGCTGGCAGGTGTATGAAGAACTGAAAGGTAACCTGTGATTGGAGGCTGAGGTAGGGCCTTGAGCAGGGAGCAGGATGCATGAACAGCTATGAGCCTGCATGGCCTCACAGGGAGCCCTGACCTTGTGACCAGGTTCGGCACCATGGTACTTTAGCCCAAGAGCTGCCAGAAGCACTCCAATGACACAGTCATGGCCAGGGCTTTAATCTCCATGGACTTTAGAGACTTCCTCACTTGACAAGCTTCCATGCTCTAAAAATGCTCCCTGGAAAGAACAGCTACCTCAGCTACAGAGCAATCCCCTGAAAGCCAGGCACTGCTTTCATTCTTTCTATTTCTACTGGGGCTCCAGATATCCTGAGGACTCCCATTTCACCCACAGGGAGAGCTGAGCACTCCTGGCTGAGTGGTTCCTGCCCTCCCTCCCTGTTTGCCCCAGGGCTCCAGGTGCACCTGCTGCAGCTCAGACGCCAGCCAGCCAGCTCCCGTGTGGCGACACGGCTTGGCATTTCCCAGACTTCAGCTACACACAGCAGTTAAATTAAAAAACAAGGCCCAACATCACTTTTATAAACCATCATCATGCTCTTGTGCCCCACAGTCACTGCTGAAGATTAAATTTACAGATTGCGAGGAAATTAGGTCCTGGCAGAAACTCAAGGATGTGTTTTAGGCCTGAAAAGATAAAGTCAAAACACAGGAGCATGATCTGACTTTGTAAATGCTGAGGATTCTGGTCCTGAGGACACTCCCTTTCAGTGGCAACCATCCACTCTTAGGTTCCAGACTACAGTTCCACCCTGCATGCCCTAAAGGGCTGGGTCACATGCAGGGGACCAGGTAGCCCAAGAAGGCAGTGACCAGCTGAGGATGCCATTAGGTCAGCCTGGCAGTGGAAATAAGGCAGGATCTCATGAGTGCCTTTGATCCTCAAAAACCAAACAAAATCTCTGGAGATAGTCTCTGCCCTCAAGGGATCTCCAGCCCTCTTCAGTTAGTAAGAATCTTTTCGCTGATTAAATTGCTATCTCTGGCTCTGCTTTGCATAACCCTCTATTAGGACCCCAGGTGGCCACAGCAACATCAGCCGTGGAGTAAAGAAAGGGCCTGAAGGTGGCCTCCAATCTCAGGTGGCTCTGAATCCCACAAGTTGTGTGCCAGCCTGTATGAATACCAGCTCTGAGACAACTCTTCCTCCTGGGGAAGACAAAAGGGACTCTGATGGGCCCTCAAAGGACAGAAAATAAAGGGCCTCCAGGGAAACACAGGTAACAGCAAACAAGGTGTAGGTACTACAGAGGGTTTGGGAAGGCTTGCTGGTACATGGCCAGAGGAAGGGTGACTCAGGTAAGAGTCTGGGGTTTTGAAGTCTAATGGTGTTAGGGCCAGACAGGAAGCACGTGTGAGGCCTTGGGGCCTTGGAGCTCCCAGGTCATAGCCAGGGAAGATGACCAGCTCAAGCAGGAGTCTAAGGCTGATGGGGATGCAAGATACATGTAGCTGGCTGCTCTCTGGCTCTCAGGCTCTGGGCGGGCATAGCTGGTGGAGGGGGAGCACTCTGTACCGTTAGATCCCTCCAAGGTTCTGACTTGCATCCCCTAGCTGGCTACTGGGCCTTTATCATAGCTTCTGCCCTGAGCTGTTCCCAAACCCAGAGTCCCACCCTATGGTGAGGACCCTTCACTGCTGGTCCTGAGTTTTAGGTGAGCTCCCCGATGATAAGCAGCAGGCAGGTCCCTCTGGGGCTAACTCAGCCAGGCTGTCCATTGTGTTCCAAGGCCTTGGATAGGGGGATGGACCTTCTGGAATGCCGGGTGGAGTACGGGTGGTAGAACCAGCCTTTTAAGCTTCAGCCTTGGCATTTCACTCCCTACACCTGCTTTCCAGACTGGGCTGTCGAGGTTGGCCCTAGGCAGTGAGACACACAAACCAGGTTGCCAGGGACCAAGAAACTACAGGATCCCACATAAGACAAAGAAAAACACTCCTCAGGAAAAAAAAAAAGATAGATAGATCCAAATCAAAAGAACTAAAACGCCATGAGAGAGATCTCTACAGGGTCGTAGTTCAAAGGCAATTGCACATGAAGGGGGCTGAACTTTCCACTCATCTGGAGAAAATTCCAGAACTCCCATGGGAGCCTCCAGACAGCCCCCTACAAATGGTTCCCACGGAGTTGAACCATCCCGCTGGTGCTGGAAGCAACAGAAGTGGCAGATTCTGGATTAGTCGGGTCACCTGCTAGAGCTCTTCAAAGAAAGCCACTCGGGTCTTGGCACTCTGCAAAGTAAGCTGTAAGAGAGCAGAAAAAAAAAAAAAAATTGTAGGGGCCCTGGGTTTCTGTTCCTTCACACAGGAGCCTGTCCTATAGCAGAGACTAATCTCAAAGATAGTTTGGAGTGACAGAGATGCCTGTTCAAATAGATGTTCAACAAGTTGGCGATCAAGCCCAAATATATTTATCCCGGAACTTAAATTAGGAGGAGACAAATAAGGACATGCCAGGAGTGCTAGCTGGTGGGCAGAAGCATGTCAGCAGGAAAATGTCATTAATGTTGCCTTTCCACAGGGTCCCTAGGTATTTTGCTAGAGTCTCAAACTGCTGTCTACAAGTCTCTGAGATGGTACCTTTGTGCTGTGTGTCTGCAGAGAAACCAGCTGGGGATGCTCATTTTCTCTGGGCTCAGAGAAGCCATGAGCAAGTGTCTGGCCTCAAGCCCTGGAGCAGAATGGCAGGTGTGTGTCAGATGAGGACAAGCTTGTCCCTTCTGCTCCTGGCTCCCCAGGTGTCCCGCAAGCAGACCTGCCTGTGATCCAGCAGCTAAGAGGGTTTTTCTTCACAAGGTGGGAGGCAAATGGCTGTAGATGGGATTGGTTCAGGAGGAGGAGTGTTCATGAGCTGTACTCCGGTCAGCAGCTGCGGGGAGGACGCTGCCTGAGGTCAGCATCAGGAAGATGTAAAAGCAGAAGGGTGGGCTGGAGGCCAACCCTGGGTGTGGCAGGTTGTGCTTCCTGAGTCCCTGATTCTCAGGCACTTCCTAGATTTCCTCCAAATAGAAGCATCTGGCATAGGCCCCTTCCACTGCCTGTGCCCTGCTCTGTTCCTGAAAATGATTCCTTGAGGTAAGACTGGATTCTAGATCCAGCTCCACAACTCCCTACAGGAGTCCACACTCTTCAACTTCATATTTTATCTTAGGTGTCCAGTAACAAGTGGGAACACAGATCTGATCTACGTGAATGGGACACAGACTATAATGTAACTAAATGGTGAGCTGCGGGGAAATGACAAGAGCTCCACACAGGGATGACCACTGTGCTCTGTGCATAACTCACTGTGTGGCCTTCCTTACTGAGCAGCCCTGACCTCTCTGAGCCTTTCTTCTCTTCAGATAAACCACAGGTAGGCTAGGTGGGCTGGTCCTTTCCCCGACCTCAGCCCACCCTCTGAATCTGAAGGGTCCTCAGCACTACCCAGAGTGCTGCAAAGGCTGGGAAGAGAGACTCCAAAGTGACCGCTTCACCATCAAAAGACAGGCAAGCATTAGTGTGCTCAAAATGAGACAGCTTGAGAGCCGACTCTTTAAATCCTGCCAAATCTTTTGGCCTTGAAGTTCCCGACTAATAAGCTGAATGCAAGGAGGCATCTGAGCTGTTTTCTTTAGTGGAACCAATTCCAGGAGCCCTCTGGAAGCCCAGATCTGACGGGAATGGAGAGCTTCTCTTTGCTCAATCCAAACTCCCTCCAGACGGGAACTGTATCTGGATGGGCTTCTTCAACGCCATCAGAGAAGGGCCAGGGTTGTGTGCCCTGTGAGAATGGGGACTAGGATGATAACCTGGTAGACAGACATTCAGCTGCCTGGGAGCCTGAGACAAAAGGCCTCTGTGGGAAGGGTGTAAATCCAAGGGTGTGCAGCCCATGTCTCTGCTCAGGTTTCCCCACCTCTGAGAAGACTTCAAGAGTCTCCTCGGGGAACAGGCAGCCTGGCGGGGTCAGGGCCATGCCCACAGCCACTTGGAGTCAGACACAGCGACACCTGGGCCAAAGCCCATCTAGCCCAGTGACCAGCTGAGCGGCCCTGGGCAGGTCATTCACTCCCTTTGGTCTCAGGTCTCCACTGTGAAGTGGGGGTGGCAGTGCCCTGTCTTCCCAGGGTGTGTGCAGAGAAACTGGGAAATGTGTGTGCAGCACCCAGCACTGCGCTGGCGCGTGCAGAAAACCCAACAGCTGTTATTACTAATAGCGGTGTCACATTTCTTCCCCCACCCAGCACACTGGCTGTTCTCCTTCCAGGGGAAGCAGAGCAGAGTGATGTCTGGAAGGGGTGGAGGTAAAAGCAAGGCCATGTGCTATGCTGGCCTTTGAGTGGGGCAGGCATTGCCCCAAGAGGTCTGGCCACTTCCCCAGGCAGGAAGCCCAGGCTGTGGGGCCTGTGAGAGCATCCTGCCCATTTGCACCATGTTGGCTCCAAGAATTCCTGGATCCTCTATCTGAGGAGCATGCTGGCTATCCCTTCGAGGTGCCAAGGGAGGGCTCTGGCAGCACCAGATTCCAGTTACTCGAGCATGTGTTTGTTAGGATGCAAAGCTCTCTTTGGCAGGTCGGATGCTGCCCAATCCCCACTGCACTGCAGCCCAATGTCTTTTCTTGCTAAAGAGTTTGACCTTCGCCCCAAGGAAAGGAAGGGCTCGGAGGAGAGCTGTTACTCCCACAGTCTTCCAGAACAGGCGGCTGAGACCTGGCTGCACTGGTCAGTGATGGCTGCTGACCTCCTGTGGCTGGGAGCCTCCTGTGGTCACTGCCTGGCTTATGTGCAACCTGGCTGCTACCCCAACTTCTACACTCACCATACAGTTCCTGGCACTCCCAATCCATCTGGAACCTTGAAGTCTGAGGAACTGACCACACAAACTTACTTCCCATTGCTGGAACCTTCTAGATGCCACCATGCCCTTTGTTTCATCCTTAATTTCAGACATCAAATGCTCTCCTCCTGACAGGACCAGGAGGTATGATTTATGCTACAGAGCTGAGAGAAGGCAGGCAGTGACATGAAGGCCTTTAAGGACAAGCTTTAGGGTTCATTCCTTCAGGTAGGAGCCTGGGGGACCTGCCAGCCTCAGGGAAGGAGGTTTGCAGAGAGCAGAAAGCACTTCCTCCAGGGCACTGCTAACAGCTTCTGCCAACTGTACTTCCTGCTGGGTACACCACTGGGTAGGCTCGCCTTACCTGTGGGGCCCTTTGCCACCTGCTATAACTAGAATAGGGCCCATGCCTGAAAGCTTGCTGTCACATTTATAGCATTGCTATAGGCAGCAAGTATTCATAAAGGAAAAGGTGAAAGCTCAGAGGAAGTGGCACAAAGCTAGCCCTTCATAAAATAAGCTGCTTTTATGGGTCTTCTTTTTCCACTCATGAAAATAAATTAACAAGCTTCCTGGCTTCCCTGTGATTCTCTGATACCCTAAGGTGCATGAGCTCAGCACTGGGTCCATTTGCTGCTTGGTGACTGACCTCGCTCTCTCTGCACAGCACAGTGACACCTCTGCTTGTCAGCTACTCCCATGCTGCACTATGAATCTACAATTGAAAGAATGTAGTGAGTCTCACCCACCATGGAAATTCTAAGCCAAGATGCCTGTGCTCCTGGCAATATAGCAACAGCCTGCCCTGTCCCCAGATGTCCCCAGGAGGGAGTAACCCCACACATGCAGGGTGTGGGCTCTTCAAATACACTGCATTTCAGCAGGTGATGAAACTGAAAAGGCTCAGATATGGGCATAACCACCAGGCTTTCATGGACAGTGGCTGTATCACCCTCCCCTGATCTGGGAGACCCTCTTTTTTTTTTTGGTGGGGTGGTGGTAGTTGTGGTGGTAGTGGTTTCAGACAGTCTCACTGTATAATTCAGGCTGCCCCTGAACTCACTATGTAGCCCAGGCTGGCCTCGAACTTCGGGCAAACCTGCTGACTGTGGGATTACACTCCTGAGTGCTGGGATTATAGGCATGTGCCACCATGCCTAGCTTGGTAGACTTCCTTCTGTAGACAAGTGAGTGGGGCTCTACAAATATGACTAGTGACCATACATGTTACACACTGTGCTGCAGAACTGTTATGGCTTATTATCTGGTTGTCCTCTTTCTTTTTTGGCCAGCTCAACCCACCCTGAGGGCGAGGCTGGGGCAGCATGTGGTGCTGGGAATTGAACCACAGTCCCCTGAGCCTGCCTAAGCTTGCCTACACAGGCACTTTAGACCACTGAGCTATTTCACCGGCTCCACGGCTTATTATCTGGATGTCCTCCCAAAGCCTCATGTACTCATGAGATCTTTTAGCAAGGGACTAGATCATGGATGGGATATTGGATTAGTCCACTGAATAGTTTAAAATAGTACTGGGCATGGACAATGGATTTACTGAAGAGGTAAAATCCACCTTGAATGCGGGCAGCATCAAGCAATAGGCTTATAGCCTGGAGGAAATAAAAAGAGAAAGAAGGAAAGCTTACTGCCTTCTGCCTGCCACACCATGAACTGTTTCTGCTCTGCTCTGCTACCCTGGGCTGGAACCAGTGGACTATGGACTGAAACCTCTTCAATCTGTGGGCTAAAATAAACCTCTCCACCTTTTACTTGTGAGTATCCAGTATTTTGCTCCAGCAATGAGGAAGTAACTAAGACAGGAACTCACACTGAATTCACATAAGACCAGTTTTAAGTGTCCTGGCAGTCAGGCAAGCTCCTTTGGGAAGCCTAGAAACCACAAGGGCCCTTCTTAAAGTGTCCACCCCAAGGTGTTCTCACCAGTTCCCTAAAGATGGCAAAAAGAACATGAAGTCGCCTCACCAGTCATTGGGCTGACCCACTGCTCTATTCCAGCTGTCTCTTCACATCTGATTAGAATCAGTCGTGTGAATAATACAGGAGGAATTAAGTTCTCTCTTGACTAAGCCGGCTGTTCAAGTCTGTCACTAATCCAATTCCATTCTGAAGAGACCAGACAGACTTCCTTTTCTTTCTCAGCAGCAGATCTATAAGGCTTTGTTTTATCTTAAGGGGCCTCTGATCCACCCTTGGGGGCCTGGCTCCGCCTTCCTGTCCAGCATCAAAAGACTCCACCCCTGGCAAAGTCACCTTTCCTCCCACCCACTGCTCCATCAAAAGGCTACTTGTTTGTGACAGCAACCAGGCTGTAGGCAGGCAGGAGAGGAAGCCACTTGGCAGAGATAGGCCTCCTCCTGTTCCCCAAAATGTGTGTGATGTAACAGAAATGGCAACATCCACCCAATCTAAACCGGTTCAGACTCAGTTCTATCACTTTAGAAACACAGCAGCTCCTCCCCTCCCTGGAAGAAGAGCTGGTACCCAGCTGGGGATCCATAATCCAGGCATGCATGCAGATGCAGCTAGCTCCAGCTCACTGCTATGTGACAGGAAGCCCAGCAAGAAGTTTGAGAGAAATGGACCTAGGAGCTGGAGACAGCAAATCTGGAAAGCCCCTGTGGCAAGGCTCCCCTACCTGTGGCCCACATGGATGGCTCTCATTTACTAGGGTTTTCCCAGCATCCCTCCTGAGAGCGCCCCCTGCTGGAATCCCACCGTGTAACTCTCCTAGTCCAGCTCTCCTCTAAAAGTCCTTTTGGAGGGATTGTTTCCCAAAGTGATGGGAGGGTGACTAAATGTATTCCGGCACAGAGCCTGCAGCAGTAAGGCTGCTTGATTAAGAATGAATTACACTTTCATCAGTACAGAGAGAAAATTGATTCACAAGGCCGCATTGTGATAATCTTGTTCCTAAAGCAAAAGAGGGTGGAGGGGTGGGCAGGACAGAGAACCACTTCGGCTATCAGTGGCAAGAGAAAGGAAGCTCTACAATTAAGCTGAGAGAACAAAACTAATCAGAGCACCAGGATTCCTTCAACTAGTCTCTGGAGGCTCTGCCTCAATCCACTCATCCCAAGGGAAGAGAAAGATGGGGGGAGGATAATTCATTATAAACAATAAGGTCCCCAGTGCTGAACCCATTTTAGATACTAACCTAATAACTCCTGGCGCTGAGACTCTGCTTGTCCCATAAAAATGCAGTGGAATTGAAATGTAAGCCCTAAAATCACGTTATACTTCCTCTCTGCCACTACATATTGAAAACCAAGGAGTGGGGGAGGGAGGAGATGCAAAAGGACATGCAGATTCTCTGGAGCTCCAGGATCCCCAAGGAGGAAGCAGACTCTGGAGCAGAAAGGTGACAGCCAAATCCAGTAGCAGCAAATTCCAACATAATCTTTGGTTTGGAGTGTGATAAACATTCCCTCTTCCAAGTGAGCTGAGGAAGAAGGGTTAGTGAAGAGGGACTGCTGCTATAAAGTGGACAGATTAAGCTCCTCTGCAGTCTTACTAGTGACAGCTTGCACCCAAATGCCATCTGGTGATGTGCATGGAAGAGAGCTGTCCATGCACTTATCCCTAACCAGAGGTGGCATGAAAGGCCACATCTATCCTAACGAACAAGTCCAACTTGGTATCAGCTCTGGAGAGAAATCTGCTCAGGGGACCCTTTTGTGTATTAATCCTTTGGGGACCTGGAGCAGCAGAAAGATGCCTGGAAATGTCTGCCTATGTCTCCAGCCGCCCCTGTGATGCTGGCGGGGCTTTTCACTACTCTGTCCCTCTACCTGATAAATGGACTAATTGGCCTGATTCACCTCACTGGGCTGGTGGAAACTAAGTGGTGTCTATCGAACACTGACGAGAGCCTCAGGAAAGAGGTCCAGATATACTGATGTCATCTTAAATCACCCATCTTGAAAGAGAAATCATGTCAGGGTTCATAAGAACAAACCCCCGAGCCTGCAGAATGAGTCTGCATCCCAGCTCTTTCCTTCCACTGTTGCAGCAACAAATCAGATGCCTGTGGAGAGCAATGCTGAAACAGATCTTCAGAGCCCAGGGGCCAAATGGGATGTTTTACTGCATCAAATAAGGCCCAATAATGGCTGCAGGCACTTCCAAAAAGTCATAAAACATCCTAGACCAGTAAGGCAGGGTTTGTAGGCTTGACACCTCCCCAAGAACAGCTGCTTGACTGGGTAAAGTCTCCCCAGAAAAACCAGGATTGGGTCTGTCTTTCTGGAAATGAGGTCAGTAGACTCTTCTATCTTGAAAGCTGCCACCAACAAGGAAGCTGTAAGCACTCAACAGTTACAAGACACCCACAGACTGTGTGCATGTGGATGAAAAATGGCCTTCAGGAATGAGCCCATGCTGAACTTCCCAGGGAAGCACTCCTAAGACCAGATGGGGACTCCCAACACTGTCAGCGGGCTTCCCCATGGGGCCTGAGAGTTGAGGAGAAGAATCTGTGAGGCCACTGCGGTTTGTCCTGGGGTTCAACGGGTGGACCTGCTGCTGTTGCTGCCCTCATTCCACTTCTCCTGCTTCTTTCTTCTCTGCTCTCTCAAATGGTGGGCTCCAGAGCTGAGGAGCCTGTGCCTGCCTTTTATGTCACGGCTGAAGATGTTCTATCAGGTGAGGCCTGGTTTCCAAAGCAAGCAGACCCTCTTGGCTCACTGGGTTTTAAGGTAGGCTGGACATATGAAGCACACATTCAATACAAACTTTTTAGCAGCTGCCTTTGAGGTTGACAATACACCAGAGGTCATCAGGGAGGCTTCAGGCGCTTGTTTTAATTGTGGGAGATGCCTTTCACGCATATTCAATCTCTTCCTGAGATTTATCACTTTGCTGGGTGTCTAAAGTGTTCTGCTTCACTTTGCCAGCCCTGCATCTCCAAGGGGACTCGGCAGAAATTGGAGATGACATTGGATTTTTATGTCTTCCCGACCTAGGAGAGGTGGCAGGGCATTCCATGAATGTGAAAGCTCTGCTATTCCCATTCCCTCACCAGTGGGAACCATGGCTGGACACAGTCCAAACCATCTACTAATGAAACAAGCTTTCTCGGTTCCACGACTCCCATGATTTCTCATCTGTCGATTTCTTTTGAAATCCTGTGCTCCCTCAGAGACCACAGGCACAAAATTGATGGCTTCTTTGCTGGCACTCAGACCAGCTCAGGATCCGAAGACTAAAATCAGTGTTTTAAAAGGGGATAGCAGCAAAACCTGGGAGCGGACAACAGACATACTCCTAGACCACACTTGCACCTTCAGGGTGTCGTAACATAGCTAAACCACACCAGGCTGCCACTTTTGTGGCTCATCAGCATGGTGGCTCTGATGGCAAAATGCTCAAACTCAGACCTCTGTGACGCCCACCCCTTCTGATGGCTGGACTTGCTCCCCTCCCTCAGAGGCTCCCATGCCAGGAACATGTGTCCTTCCCTCTGAGAATGAAACAAATCTAGGTTCCCCAGGGTGGCTTTTGATCACTAGTGCTGCTGATTCAGATGCAAACGTCAAACGAGTTACACTGATCATCAGTTGGGAAAAATGGAAATGTGGGGAGATAAATCAGCAAGAGGAGAAAATATACTCTTGCAAACCCAAGGAACCAGTGAAGCTTCTATCACCATCACATGGCAATTAATACAAGTAAATGAACATGTTCACTACCAGCTCTGCACACACATGTGCACCCCATCATGCCTTCCTGGTGCCTACTTTCCTCCCTTACCATGGGCTCGCAGGCAGATGTTTCTTTCTTTTTCTTTTTGGTGGAATGGGGATTGAACTCAGGCCCTTGCACTTGTCAGGGAAGCGCTTATTCTAGGGAGCCATCTTCCCGGCCCCTAGATGTTTCTTTTTATATTGTTAAACCCTTATGGTGCTAGTATTTCACAGGCATTCCCTCATTTAACCTGGAGGGGGGGCTGTTTTTATTCACCCCCACATTTTTTTGCATGGTGTTGTGGATTGAATGCAGGGTTTCACACATTAGCCAAGTGCTCTACCACTGAGCCACACACAGCTCTCGCTCTCCCCTCTTTCTCTTCATTTTTATTTTTATTTTTATGTATTTGGTATAGGGCCTCACTACACAGTTTGGACTTATAGTGATCCTCCTGTTTTTAGCCTCCCCAGTGTTGGGATTACAAGTGTGCGCTACCATGCCTAGTCTTAAGCGCTAGCTCAGTGTGCCTAGGGGTGGGGCCAGTACAGGATGTGGTGCCAGGGTGGGTCCCTGCGCTTGACTAAGCAGGCACTTAGTCCTCTGAACTATCTGGTCAGTCCTTCTGTTTTGTCTTTAAAGGAAGGATCTTCAAAATTTGTCCAGGTTGGCCTTAACTTGCAATCTTCCCGCCTCAGCCTCCCAAGTAGCTGGGACTACAGCGCATGGTACTAGTTTATATTTGTTTTTCATAGGTGAGGACACTAACTCTTTTTTATTAACTCTTAAGAGAATAACAACTTTGGAGACAGGATGCAGCACCTCAGACAACCAGAGAGTGCCACCTCTTGCCATTCCTAAGGGTTTGTGGTCACCCACGGGATGCCCTTTGAATGAACTTCTTTTCCTTGAATTAACTTTGGCTTTCTGCAGTATCCATGAGAATTGCTCAGACCACATCAGACCCTAATCCTCTAGGTGAAGCAGAGAGTACCGAAAGCAAGGAGGAATACTTGTAGACTACATAGGAGTAGTTGGAGATCCATTCTTGAAGAATCTACGAACAAAAAACCATTATAACAAAACAAAAACCAATGCAGGCAGTTTGCACTCTGATTAATGAGCAGGACACTGGAAAGTCTCCAGGTCACCACCAGCTCTCGTAGCTCTCAGCCCCAAACGTTCTAGATGGAGCTGTGTCCTCAACACGTAGCTAATAGACATCCATGCTTCTGAAGTTGAAACAGCACTTCTCCTTGGCTAGGTTCACATCGGCCCAGACTACAGCCGGCAGGACTTCAGAACCACCCCTACACAAGCAGGTGGCTCGGCGTCAGTCCTGGCCATAGGCACTGCTAAAATTTAGAAACATCTGTCAAACTTCATCACAGCAAATGCTAGCATTGTTTAATCTGCTGATACTGGGAGAACTCCAGTTACATTAAAACCCAATTTCGTGATTTTAGTAACCTTTAATGAAAGAGCTTTTTTTTTTTTTTTGAGGAACCAGGGATTGAACTCAGACCCTTGCGCTTGCCAAGGAAGTGCTTATTCTATTGCGCCATCTCCCCAGCCCAAGAATTCTTCATTAAATACATTCTAGCAACTTGCTTTGAAAACAAGTTCACACATCAAGACACTGAAGTGAAGCCAGGCATACTGGCACACACCTGTAATCCTGGAACTTGAGAGGCTGAGGCAGGATGATTGTCACAAGTTTGAGGCTAGATTGTGATATATAATGAGTTCAAAGCCAGCTGGAACCATATAGCAAGACCTATCTCAGACCACCCACCACCCTCAAAAGAAAGGAAAGACAGTGCATGAATGAATGAATGAATGAATGAATGAATGAATGATACCTCCATAACAGTCATATGTTGCTTAATAATAGGGACATTAGTACAAGAAATGTGTCACTGAAGCCAGGTGTGGTGGTGCATGCCTGTAATCCCAGCACTCTCAAGGCTAAGGTAGGAGGATCACTATAAATTCAAGGCCAGCCACCATTATATAGTGAGACCTTGTCTCAAAAAAAAAAAAAAAAGTGTCATAAGGTAGTTTTGTTGTTCAATAAATATCACAGAGTGTGCTTACACAATAAGGCAGTGCTCTCATTGGGTAATGCAATTTTCTAGGCCCACCACTGTACACTCAGTTTACCATGGACCAAATGTTCTTACAGGGCCCATTGCTGTATATCCCAGGAGCTACACCAACGTGACTGAAAAGTGAAACTTCATTTCTCTGTAGTAACAATTCAATGAGAACTGACATTCAAAATTAGGACCTTGAAGGCGTTAAACATCCTGTATCACTATAAAGACAAAGAAAGGGGAAACACAATCAGGTTTTAATGTAGAGACCTATGCAGGGAATAATAATAGCATAGGCTGAAACAAAGCAGGATTTCAGCTCACTGTGGTATTAACCACAAAGTCCAGAAAACCACGGTGGAGCCAGCCATGGACGTGGCACCATCACTTTGGGGAAGACCTACTGGCCTGACCATTCTCAAGGTCCTAATTGCCTTGCTCAGAGTTCCAACTGCTCAGTGTTAGGGTATCAATATGAAGGTGGCGTGAGAAATGAGGAAACAGGAGTCCATTAACCACAGGGTTTAGAGCACACCCAATTTGGGGTTCACGCCATGGATTCTTAGAATCACTAACAGCTCTGACCTATCTTATTAAAGATTTATCTGGAACTTTAATAGTTAACTTTTCATGCTGGGCTAATGATCATAAATGCAGCCTATTTTAATCAGGTATATGCTTATAATCCCAGCACTTGAAAGGCATATGCCTATAATCCCAGCACTTGAAAGGCTGAGGCAGGAGGATCACAAGTTTGAGGCCAGGCTAAGCATCACAGTGAGTTCAAGGGCAGCCTGCAATATAAAGGGAGACCCTGTCTGAAAAAAACCCAAAATGAATAAAATAATAGATACAATCTATCTTATGCCATATCTCATTTTTGGTAGAAAGCTTCCAACAAGCTTACTCTCCTTGACTTCAGCGAGGACTTAGAAGAATGCATTCCACACTCCTGTCAAATGGTGCTCGGCTCATTGGCAGAGGTATGACTAGGGATTAAGCAAGAAGCACAGGTGGAATGTCGTTTTATTAATGGGAAGAATAAATTCTCTCCAGGGTCCAGGCATGTTGGAACAATATGCAGCCACGGTTCAATTAATCACTCAACAATCATTGAATATTCATCTCCCTGATGCCCAGGATAGGACTGTTTCAGAATGGAATCACCCTGCTCACAACCACTCCACACTGAGCCAAAGCCCAGAAAGCCTTTAAGGAGCCATGGAATAGATGATAAACCCTGGCTCTCTCTGAGAGCCTGTGCTCTGTGTTTGCTGTAGAAAACAAAAGGAGTGTTGCACAGAATGGGAAAGCTCCCAGGGAAGATGAATGTGCCTGGCAGCTCCTCCCTTCCGTGCTTAGAAGCTGACAGGTGTGACCACAGATCTGCAGAGCTCACCAGGTGTGGATCTTGAGTGAGAGACACCAGTCTTAGAAGCACCCAAATTGGCCCCATTTCCATGCTAAGGTTATTTATCTAAGGAGTACACCACCAAAACAGAGGACCTTTAGACAGACCTGACTGGACAAGAAGCCATGACCTTTCCCAGACCAACAATAACACAAGATGGGAAGGACAACCAGTCCTGCAGGCTGTGACATGCTCTTTGGCATGAGGCAGCCTTCTGGGCCTTGAAGGCTGGCCTGGCCCCGCAGGATGGATGCCTGCGCTTGGTCAAAGCATGCTGCAGCGTGCCCGGGGACAGAGACAGGCAAGCTCATGCAGGGGTTAGTATCACAGAGGGCAGGACCATCACCACAGACAGAGTACCTGGGAATAACCTACTTTGAGGACTCAAATGCAGATAGGTCTTCTGCCTTGGGCTTGAGGCTAAACCAGCAAAATAAAATGAAGAAAAACAAAAACACACCCTGTGATATCAACGTCACATGTGCCATTTGCAAAATGCTCAGATAGGTCTGAAATTATAAGTGACTTGTTTGCTTTTATGACTTGAAATTATGTCTCCAGTTTTCAGCAAGAGGCTCCTGTGGCTCAGGGCCCAACTCACAACCAGAGTAGCAGTGGCAAAGAGAAGGCTGCTCCTGCTGCCCAGGTGTTAAGGGGCAGGGATAGGGGGCTTGAAACATCTTCCTCAAGAGCTGAGCAGCTGACTGGCCCAGTCATCCCTCTGTTTAATGATAGAGGCCTCTCTTTAACCCCCCTTTTGCTAACTAGTAACTTTGTTTTGGAAGAGAAATCCAGGAAATGCCAGAAGCCAGAGGTTAAGAACACAGAATATGGGAATGCCTTTCCTTCTAAGTTACACTATTAAAGGAATTCTCCATCCACTGCCAATTGTAACTTGAGACACAAGAAAAAAGTGGGAGGGCCCTACTGTACCCATCAGTAATGGGCAATGAGACACAGATTTCTTGGGGTTTTCGGTCACAGTTTAGCCACTGAAAAGAGATAGTCCTTAAAGTAGGAGACCATTTAAAAACTAAGGTAAAGGGTAAAAACTGAACCATATAAATAGTTACCTAAATTTAATCTAAGTAACATCTCTTTGTGATACCAGGGATCAAACTCAGGACCTTGTGTTTGCCAGGCAGATGCTTATGCTGCTGAACTATCTCTCCGGTCCCTAAATAACATCTCTTTCACAGGTATAATCTGATCCCTGGCTATCAGCTAAAAGCATAGCCTTGGTTGGACAGAAAGGACTTTTCTACTTTCCCCAAATAAGATACTTATACTTTTGGGCTAATAGTAGATGTGGAACTTAACTTTAACTGCAGCTTTAAATATCAGGAGGGAAAGGTAGGATACCATGAGCCTCATAAGTGAAGACCCAACTTTTAAAAACATTAAGGCTCCCCTAGATATTTTCTTTGAAGTATGAAAAAAGCTTGAAATTTAAAATATGGCTTCTCAATTAAGAACAAGATTGTATAGTCCATGACACTTAACACAAAAAGAAGCTGGGTGTAATAGCACACACTTAGAATCCAGCCACTGGTGGTGATGGTGCTGGGGATACTGAGGCAAGAGGCTCCCAAGTTCAGACCAGCCTAGATAACTTTCTTCTTTTTTTTTTTTAAAGTTATTTATTTTAATTTTA
>NDGN011450449.1:0-12785 GCA_002564285.1 Tympanoctomys barrerae
GGTAAAGCAGGACCTATGCAACAAGAGTTGTAGCTTTTGGGTCTGATAAGGTCAGTGAAATTGGGGCTCTTTTTATACTCTCAAGGAAAATCTCACTCAGAACTGGGTCAAACCAAGAGAATCTGGGAAGGCCAGATGGAGACAGAGACAGAAGTGGAGGGCATCACTGAAGGCCACACACCTATTCCCCATGGCTCTTGAGGTGAAAAGAACCCCACTTTTCCCATTAAATTCAGGGGACACTGGTTATTTCAGGCAAGAATTATGATCTTATGACTTTGTGTGTTTGGTTGTGTGGGCAGCTCTGAAAGTCACTGGGCTCAGAGGGGAAAGGTAGTGCCTCCTTGCATGCCTGGGGTTCATGGTGAGCTGGAGAGGGTCCCTTCTCTTTGGAGATCTCAAAAGAGCTTGCAGACACGACCTCACATGCTTTCAGCTGCAACTGAATGAGGTTACCTTGGAGCAGCTGTGTTTCTTCAGCCCCCATAGGAAAGCAATAAAGCGAAGGTCCAGTTCATACCCTGTCCCCAGGTCCCTTAGAATGCAAACACACATGCTCTGCCATATTTCAGTCCTATGTGGTGGCCCTGCCTCTTCATTCGGCATTGTAGAGTAGTCACGGACCTCAGCTCTGAGCCACCTGTAAGGGACAGCAATGGACTGAGGAGACAATCATGTGCTAACTCCAGCCCCAGCCCCAGCCCATTTGCATTGAGTTTCTAGGGAATCAGCTTTAAACAAGGTGAGAAGTCTCTAGCAGCGGATGCTCTTCCCCTTGCTCCCTACTCCTTTCCCTCCTTCTGGGAAGTCTTGTCAAGTGTTGCTGTGGGCATGATAGCCTAGAGCAGAGGGTTTCAACCAGATATAAATCAGCTGGAGATCCGTCCATCCATCCATCCATCCATCCATCCATCCATCCATCCATCCATCCATTTAAATGGGTAATAGCTTAAGGTAAGAAAAAAACCTTCCTCATCTATAAAATGAGCATAATAATAACATTTATTGCACAGAGGTTTTATGATATTTAGATGAATCACTACGTGTAAAGTGCCCAGAACAGCACTTGGCTTCTAGTAAGTGTAATTCATGCGCTTGCTATTATTATTAATATAAATCTTCCTTTTCTGCCCCTCAACTTCAACCTAGTTTCTCTTCTCATGAGGGATTCTAGAGACAAACTAAATACATAAATATGTCTAAACATGTGTGTGCATACACACACACACGCACACACACACATACACACATGCAAGCACACACACTACCTCCGAATAGCCTAAAACCTACAAGGAATTGCTAGTACCGGCTGGAATTGGGTCCCACAAAGTTTGAGGCTTCTCTGGACAGCGTCAGGGGTTACAGCGTAAGAGGGAGTGGTCATGGCGTCGAGTGCCTGTGTTGGAGGACTGCCCAGAGGAGGAGGAGGGGCACCCGGCCCTGCGTGGCTGACACAGTGCCGCAGCAGTGGGACATTGTGCTGCTATTTCAGCATGCTGGCTAAAGCTCCAGCCTTAGACAATGGGCTCTAAGACATTCCATGGCCCATAGACAGTGGCAAACTTGCAGCCAAATCCTGGCTGGAACTGCTTGGTGGTAGTATGTGGCAGGAACACGCCTGCATCCTCCCCTCTGGGTTAAAGGATTTTGCAGGGACCACGAGTCACTCAGTTCCATGGGTGAGGTGTCATTTTAGTTGGGGATGTCCCCTCTCAGTGCTTGCAAAGGGGCACCAAGAAAGCTGTACCGAGGAAGGCAGGCAGGCATCTCACTCCAATGCAGGACACTCTCTGAGCTAAAACCTGTGGCCTCCTCTGAGGGCCCTGAGGGGAAGAGAGTTCTTGAACAGCTCAACAAGTACCCAGAAGAGTATTGGGCCACACTGTGCCAGAGAGACTAGACCTCTAGACCAGAGGGACTGAGAGACAGGAGGAGCTGGAACAGCCCAGCTCACCTAGAGAGCTGTGAAGATGGGAGGGGCAGGAGCAGGCACAGCCTATCTGTGGGGAAAACAGAAGGGAAGGAACAGCACTGCACATCATGTGGTGTGAAGTCCAGCCTCCTGTGGGCCCAGAGGGTGGAAGGCAGGTGGGCTTGGGTTTTCCCAGTGTTTGGCAGCAAGAGGTAGGCAAAGGGTGCTCGGATTGGGGCATGAGAGGATGAGGTCACTGGAGGGCAATGCTTGTGTCAAGCAGCAGTGTAGCGGCTTCCAAAATTACTCCCTGAAGCACTAAAGGAAACCCCGCTCAACACCCCTGGAGACATGTGATGGGGTCAAGAGGGATTATCTCCATTAGGGGAGAAGACCCTGGTGTCTTCCTCTTTGGTCCACATGAAAGCTCAGCTCAGCAGAGGGCTCTGGGGAGACAGGATTAGTCTCCAGGCCAGGGTGGGCCTTCCATTGCAGGTCAGGCCTGGGCAAGTGCATGGGGCGGATCTCAGATGGAGTGCTCCACAGGCCCACCTTAGCCACACAATCTAGACACAAAGTTGACTTGCAAGTGATCCCAGGAAGCACTGGTAAGGACCTCAGTGTCCAGCAGTCCAGGGTGGAAGACAATCAAAGGACCCTTGTCAACAGGTGAGAGCTGTGGCTATGCCACACATTCCCCCACAGAACTGTCCACCCAAGGGTCCTCCAAGTCCCATGGGTGTCAACCCCCCACAAATCTGGTACATCCCTCGTGTGCAGAGGGCAGGTCCTAAGGCCACAGCTCCCTATCAGCTTGACCTTTGTTTGATGATGAGTCCTGAGGATGTGAGACTGACAACACTGCTGAGGGGACTGGGGATGGGAAAGGGGGCGAGATGCCCTACAGAGGACCCAAGGTTCATGTTTTGAACTGGACCAGAGGAGCCTGAGCAAGACTGGATTGTTGTGTTTCCAGCCCAAGTGCCCAGGAAGCTATGAGAATTGGCTGCCAAGGTCGAGAAGGGGTGGGAAAGGGAGGTTCAGCAGAGTGACTGACTTAACTGACCTCCAGGGCTTAACACTGTATGTGCCACTCCACCTGCTCCTCTCATTTAATCTTTCCTGGGACCTCAGGAGGTGGATTTGCTTTTTTTTTTTTTTTTTTTTTTCTGGTCACCTTACAGATGGGTAGGCTGAACTCAAGGAGCACTGTGATTTGTGCAGTCACTTGGCTTCTTAGGGGCAGAGTCGGGTCCTCGGCCTGCACTTGGCTCTCAAGTAAATGCCTTAATCATGGTGTCAGAACTGTTGGCTGCCTCCTCAGTCCCATTTTCTCCTCCTGCCTTAGCAGCAAGACTGGATTTACTTTAGGTGCTAGCATGCTAGCCATGCTGCCATATTCCCCAGCCTTCTTTGCAGGAGTGATGGTTGTACCCCAACCTTGTACACTGCTATAACCAAATGCCACTGATGGGGCACCTCACAGTGTTAGAGGCTTGTTTCTCAGGGTCCCAGAGGCCAAGATCAAGGTCCCAGGAGGATCAGTGTCTGGCAAGAGCTGTTCCTCCCTTCACTACTGCATCCTCTGGAGGGGAGGAACACTGAAGACAGAGGTGGCAGAGACTAGCTAAGAAGCTTCTTCCAGTTTTTTTTGTAAGGTACCTAATCACTTAGCGAAAGACCATTCCCGAGACCCTACCTCTTCATAGCACAACATGTTATAACAGTAATTTTGGAGGAGACAAACATTCAACCACCACACCTGGCCAGCGAAAAACAAGCAGAAGCTCTGAGGTGAGACTCACAAGAAAGCCCCTGAACATCCACATGGATGGACTTTTGGTGCCTTCCTTTCACTTCCTTCCTGGAAAATAAATGTGTTGGCTAGAGCTCTAGCAGCCATTGGGACCATGAGATAACTTTGAGACCATCCTCCATGCACATAAGATTATTCTGAAAAAAAACATGTCAGGACTTCGGTTCCTGGTGACTTTGTCTTGGGCAGCCTACTTCATCAACCACACACGAGCCATTATTATTTCTGGTCTCTGTTACTAGAAGACAGGTGTACATCCTAATGGATATAATCACTGAACCAGGTAATTTTCCAAGAAGCCCTGGAGACCTTCAGTGCCCACAGAAATACTTAGTGAAGAAATTCCATGGAGCCATCCATGAATACAGAGCACTGAAGAGTGGTCCTAAAGAGTGCTTCCTTCTCCAGAGCACAGTGCAGCCACCCAGCCATAGCACCCTCCTCGTCCTAACCCATCGAAAGCCTGCTTGCCTTCCATTCCCCCCTTGGTATAAGTTAGGTTTTAAGAATTTAGAAAGGGGCCATGAGAGGGAGATGGTCACATACCACATAGGTTCATTTTATTGGCCAATTCTTTTTTTTTTTATATTTAGTACAGGGTCTACAGGGTCTCACTACACAGATTGGACTCATAGTGATTCGCCTGTTTTCAGCCTCCCAAGCACTAGGATTACAGGCATATACCATCACTCCCAGTCTCAATTGCCATTGCAGCACACCCTCGGGGCAGGATGGGCACAGCACACTGGAGATTGAGCCCTGGTCCCTGTATCTGCCTGAGCAAGCACTTTACTCTGCTGAGCTATCTGGCTAGCCCTCATCATCCAATTCTTATATTGCAAAAGGGATTCTGGAGAATGTAGACCCCAGCCTTAGGCAGGAATGACAGCCATGCTTAGTTGACCACAGGCCACCCAGCTCAAGAATGCAGGTTTTAAACATTTTTTTTTGAACTACCTTTTACTTCCCTGTGCTGCTTTCCAGTTGGTGGAGCGCACAGGATCACAGTGTTTGTCTCCACAGGTTCTCCAACAGAGCAAATCAAACTAAGGTCCATATGCTTTGAAAAGTTACACGGTTCATAGGGTGAATCTTTCCTAAGTGTGTTAATTAGAATGAGGGCACAAGAAATATCCAGAGGGTTGTCTCAGAAGTTAAGTAAAGGAGACATGAATGGAAGCAACGCACCTCTCTTGACCGATAGCTATTGTCGCCTGGCCAGGCTGGATTCTGCCACGGAGGAGGTGGCCAAGAACTTCCATGTACCCGTCCCCAGGTCCCATTAACATGGAAACCTGCCTGTTGAGGTGAGGGTTGAGCTAAATGCGATCTTTTTATAAGAAGTGTGAGTGTGTGTTTATTCACATTGGTTTCTGGAAGGCATGATAAATGGCACCACAGAGCTGACTTTTCCATATTTTAGACAAAAAAATTTAAAAAAACCCAAATAATAGTCAAATGACACAGGCCATCTGGCTGCCAGACAATTACAATGAGAAAACATGAGGAATAGGACTTAGCCATAGCTTGAAAGAACCTTTAATTTGCTTCTGAAGAGCAAGTGCGAGTTTATCTCTGGGGTCAGTTCTAGCTCTTTGACCAGCTAGCTTTAAGTGGCTGCATCTTAGAAGTGGCAGTGACATTTTGGACTTCTGTTGAAGTTTTAGATTAGTCACATTGGCAACTCTTAGCATATCAAAAGGATTTTTTTAAGGGCAGCATAAAACAACAAAACACTTACATCTTATGTCTTAGCTCGAGTTCCTCAGAAATTAGAATCTGTGATCCCTGCAAGCAAGAGTTCAGGAACAAAAGCCAATGAAAGATAGATTATTAACTTGGCCACCACTGTGAAAAACTGCTGATTTATTTTGCTTGGGATTTTTGAGAAGCTTCATGGAATATGCCAGAGAGCTAGCTGTCTGTCCAGAGGACCGTAGGGAGAGGCCTTTATCTATTGGCTACAAGGTGTGCTGGTCCAGGGTGGTCTCGTGGGGATGAACTCTCGGGCTTTTGCAGGGCATGTGTGCTGAGCGCAGTGTAAGGCTGGGTGGGCCTCCGAGGGCAGCACCACAGATGCCTCTGGCAGGTGGCTTGAGGCTCTTCTGTAGGCCAGGGGGAGGCACATGATCTGACTTCACCTGCACAGAGAGGACCAGTTTCTGCAGCTGTGACCTGGAGGAGTGTATAAAGGGTCACAGGAGGTGTCTAACACATTAACCAAACAACAGTTCTGGATGGAGGGTGCAGGGACATGAGGTAAAGAAGCGACAAGATAAAGCCCTTGCTCTTCCACCAATAGCCATTCTTTCTCTAATATAAAAATTTCTTATCTCTATGAAAATATTGCATCGTAAAATTTAAAGTATAATGAATGGCATCTGAGAGTTATATGTTGAAATTTAAATTCACATTCAGATAAAAATGACAGATATATGTATTTCCTCTTAAGCCAGGTTTAAAATGAGAAGAAGGATATGCACCAGAACTCTCAGAGCCTGATGTAATTGTGAATCAAATTTTCCACTTGTATGTATTTTCTCATTGTTGCCCTTGCTTTGTCAAATGCCTGTGATCTTAGGAGAAGTTGTCCGCAAGCCCCCAGGGGTGGCTTTTTCCCCTAGTCACTCTCCCTTGGCTTTTGCCATAAGGAGCCTGATGTAAGGAGAAAACTCAGCAAATATTCGAGTAAATATTTATGGAATGATATGAATAAATACTAAGTTAAAAATAGAACATTTCCTTGTTCTACTCCTGGACTAGATGTACAACCAAACAAACTAGAATAGATTTTGAATAGATTAAATGTCACCTTTCTGACCTCCCCAAGCAAGGTCAGCTTCTTTGTTTTTTTCCAGACCACCTTGTAGATTCAATTTCTAGAAACCTTCTGTGTTTTATTAATTCACAGCTCGCTAGAGTGTGAGCTCCTCAAGGGCAGGGGCCATTTCTTATTCATCTTTCTGTTGTCAGCACTGAGCAAAGTCTCTGGAGCCTAGAGATTTTTAATTAATTGGGCTCTGACTCCAGTCAGTGTGCACTATGGCAGCTTTAACAAGGCAAGCATGAAGTAGGTGCCATCTCTAGGGCACAGTGATGAGGAAGCACCCAGGGATGGCACCCTCTGGCTCAGTGACTGTGGGAAGGCCCCTGGACTTTCTGTCTTAGCTTCTCCAGGTGAACAATGAGAGCCAAGCAAAGTTAGAAGATACATGAGGTGTGTACTGCCACCGAGTCTTCTGTGCCTTGAGGGACATTTATAGTGAATCATAGTGCTTTTTAGATACTTGGTTCAGATGTTTTTAGTATTTTTAATTCACTCCAGTCAACTCTTATGAATTAATCAGAAAGATTTTAAGCTGTGAGTGATGTCTTATGCGATAATCCCAGCACTTGGGGAGCCGAGGCAGGTGGATCGCTGGGAGCTTGAGGCCAAGCTGGACTACACAGAGTGCAAGGCCAGCCTAAACTACATAGTGGGACTGTCTCAACTACCCCTCCCTCCCCTAAAATAATTTAAAAAAAACAATTAATGATTCCTTTCTTCTACTTAAAACCCTCTAAAGGACTTGTGATGTCAGACTAATGGCTAAAATAAAATCATCTGGAAAATGTTGACGTACATATCCTTGAAAGTGTAAGTTAAATTAAGCTAGTTAAACTAGTCTGTGCTTGTAATGCTAGCATACTTGGGGGATGGGGTAGCTGGATCACAAGGTTGAACCCACTCTTAGGCAGTTTAGCACTTTGGCAAGTCCCTATTTAAAAAATAAATAAAATAAGGGCTGGGGCCATAGCTCAATATAAAGGCTTTGGATTCAACCTCTAGCACCATAGAACCAAACCAAACCAAACCAAACCAAACCAAACCAAACCAAACCAAACCAAACCAAACCAAACCAAAGCAATCAGCAGACAAAAAATGACCTGAACTATTTCAGCAAAGTCAAAATGCATGACCGATCCTATAGAAAGGATAGCAAATCAGCTGGTACCACAAATGTAATTGAAATGGAAGAGCACAGGGAAACGTGTATGCGTTCACACTGAGGCTACTGGGAGTTGTGGGGGAGGGAGGTGATGAGTAGACTGAGTCCTATAACTAAGGTCTTAGTCAAGTGAAAGCATAGGAGATGCCCTTCTGGGTCTGTGTGAGCCAGGGAGTTGGCAAAAAACTTCATGAGTTGGCATACTTGAAGAACATTCGTAGAGATACACTGCTACACTAAAAATCCTGCCAATCAGTGTGAAGGCACGAGGAAATGGATCTTTGCTTTGTTCTGGTTAAAAAGTTGCTCTAGAGAAATTAAAATTCCTATTCTAGTCCTATTCTAGTAGCCGCAAGCAGGACTACCAGAATAAACAGGAACTCACTATAATGAGATTACAGAACACACCACAAAAGGGAAAGCTGAGAGAACCACGAAATCATAGATTCACAGCAGATTGCTCAACATCAAGAACAGAGGCCAGAAAACACTGGAATGATGTATCTTAAATACTGGGGAAAATGTCAATCTATATTTCTTTTTAATAATGAAAACAGGGCTGGCCTGATAGCTCAGTGAACTAAAGCACCTGCTTAGGCAGAGCACAGTGGCTGGGGTTCGATCCCTGGCGAGCTGTGCTGGCCCCACTCTGGGGCATGCAGAGACAGCCATGGAGACTAGGTGTGGTGGTATGTGCCTGCAATGCCAGCACTTGGGAGGCTGAATACAGGAGGATCACTAGGAGTCCAATCTATGTAGTGAGGCCCTCTAGGCCTTGTCCTAAATACAGAAAAAAACCATAATTGTAGAGCAATATACTTAGCATAAAGTTTATCATATTGTGTAAATCACTTCTTGTGAATGGAAACTCCGTGCTTATTAAGCATCCCTGGACTTTCCCATCATTCTAGCTCCCGACAATCAGCACACTACTTTTAGTCCTTTGAACTGAGTCCTCTACATACCTCATATCACTGGAGTCATATACAGTATTTTCTCTCTGTGGTTGGAATATTTCATTTGGTAAATCCTTGAGGTTTAACTATGTTGAGTATGTAACAGAATTAGATTCTTTTTATTTTTTCTGTATTTAGGACAGGGTCTACAGGGCCTCATTACGTAGATTGGACTCATAATGATTCTCCTATTTTCAGCCTCCCAAGTGCTGGGGTTACAGGTGTGCACTGCCACGCCCAGTCTCAGTTGCTGACTCAGCATGTTCCGGGGGCAGATCAAACCTTGGTTGCTGTGCTCTACCTAAGCAGGTGCTTTATTCTGCTGTGCTCTCAGGCAGAATTTGATTCTTTTTAAAGGCTGAGTAATATTCCCTTCTGTTTAATTCTGTATCATTAATACTATTATATTATAAACTATTAATCTATTCATCCATCAATGGACATTTGGGTTAGTTTTAACTCTTGACCATTGTGAATAATGAAGCTACAGACGTGGTATATAATTTTTTGATACTGGAAATTGAACTCAAGACCTTTTGCCTGCCAGTTTGGCACTGTGCCGATGAGCTAACTCCCCAGCTGATGGTGTACAAATATGTATCTGAAAATCTACTTTCATTTTTTTGTACATATATGCCAAGTGGAATTGCTGAACCCCATAGTAGTCCTATTTTTAATTATTTGTGGAACCTCTATTTTTTTTGGAGTATAGAAAATTTTCTCTTTGTTAATTAGTGCATATTAATATAAAATTACTGAGCTTCCCTGTGGCACTTTCACACATGCACCCATCTTCCCTAGGGCCCCCCTGACACGCCCGACACCCTCGATGTCTTTCATCTTGGTTAATGGTTTCCCTTCTACTTTCATTTCTTTCTTTTTTTCTTTTTGATTGTGCATATTGGGGAAAGTTCTGATGCTTGTCTTTCTGAATCAGATTTATTTTACTTAACACAATGTTCTGCAGTTCCATGCTTTTTTTCTATAAGTAATATGATTTTGTTCTCTTTATATTTAACATTTTGGATCGTTAGGTCTTTGTGGATATGGATGCTTATTTTCCTCTTCATATTTTGGAATTTTAATGTCATTTTTTATTTAAGTAAGCATTTGTTCTGGTCTTGTTTATACTTTGCTCCCTTTGGGACTCCTGTTTTATGATTTTGGTTTGCTTGCTGGTGTCCTATAAGTTGTATACATATGCCTTTCTTTTTCTTTTTGTTCCTTTGAGTGATTTCAAATGCCTTGTCTTTGAGCTCACTCATTTTTACCTATTTCTTGATCAGGTCTGCTCTTGAAGATTTCTATAGAATTTTTTATTTCAGTCATTATATTCTTCAGTTTCAGAATTTTTATTTGGTTGCTTTTAATGGTTTATTATTCTTTATTAAATTTCAAATTTTGTTCATGTATTGGATCCTTGATTTAATTTAGTTGTGTATTTTCTCTTATAGCTTATCAAGCTTCTTCTGAGACAGGATCTCACTATGTAGTTCAAACTGGCCTTGAACTGACTTTGAATCTGAGGCTGGCCTCGAACTCACGTTGATCCTCCTGCCTCAGGCTCCTGAGTGCAGGATTACAGGTATGCACCACCATGCCTGGCAGTCACCATGCTTTTCAAAGAAAATTATTTTGAGTTTTCTTGTCAGGCAGTTCATGACTATCAGATCAGTTGTTTTGTAATGGCATGTTTCTGTGATTACTCTGTTATCCTTATGGTCTTCTGTTGTTTTCTGCACATTTGAGAAAGTAGGAGCCCTACTTAGTTCTATAGGCCGGTGTTTCAGGGAAAGAAAGCCACCAGTCAGACTACCCAGAGATTCTCGGGCATCTGGAGAGATTCATGGCTCATGTCTGGAGCCACTGGGTGGGGTGCTTGGTGCCAGATTCAATAGGCAGGTAGATCTGGTTCCTGACCCACAAGGGCTAACCCGGTGTCCACATCTACATGGCCTGCTCTGGGGCTGTGTCTGGGGTAGGCCTGGAGAGCTAGGATTTGGAAATATTTTTTTTTTTATTGTTGTTGTTGTTTAATGTATTTGGTTGTTACAGCGTCTTATTATGCAGCTTGGACTCATAGTGATTCTCCTGTTTTCAGCCTCCCCAGTACTGGGATTATAGGTGTACACCACTACACCCTGACTATGCTGGTTCAGCCTGCTCTGGGGGTAAGGCTGGCGCAGCGTGTGGTGCCAGGGATTGAACCACAGTCCATGTGCTTGCCTAAGCTTGCCTAAGCAGGTGCTTCAGTCCGCTAAGCTATCTTGCTGGCCCTAGAATTTGGGTCTTGAATGTCTCCCCAAGGCTGATGGGCTGAAGGCTTGGTCTCCTAATGATAAGGCTACAGGGATGTGCTGGACTCTCTCAGAGACCGAATGGAAGGAAGCGAGGTCACTGAGCACTTATGCTTGAAAGGGATATGCTGGGAACCTGGCCCTTCCTCCCTTTCCCTTTGCTTCCTGGTCACATGAGATGCACAGTGCTTTCTGTAGCACCTGAAGGAGCAGGGTTAAGGGACCGTGAAGTGAAGCCTCAGGAAGTGTGAATATATAAAATCAATTTTTTCCTCTTTTAAGTTGTTTACTCGGGTATTTTCCCACAGAGATGGAAAGTTAACACAGGGAGTCAGCTTGAAGTCTGGGGGTGCCCCTGGTGTAGAGTTGGTGCTGGTGCCCACTGGGGCAAGGCTGGCACTGGGGTCTGTGGAGGTTGGCCTGGCACTGGGGTGGCCTGACAGCGGGGCTTGTCATGGAGTCAGGTGTTCACTTTGCTTTTCTTCCCCCAGGTGGAAGGCATCTCCCTCTGTGCTGCACTGCCTAGGCTTAGGGAGGCAATCTGGGTGGTATGGAAGTGTGGATAACATGGAGGTAATGTGGATAACCTACCCCATCCAAGCATCTTTTCTTACTTCTGTCCTTTATCCTAGTGTATCACAGACTGGCCTTGAACTCACAGTGTTCCTCCTGCCTCTGCCTCCCTAGTGCTGGGAATACAGGTCTGTGCTGACATGCCTGACCACCCTATTTATAGTAAAGGCACAATAATATTGCATATTGTTTATGAATGTATACATGCATGGTAAAAATATAAAAACATCCATTTACATTATAAATTGTAAACTCAGGATCGTGTCTACTTCTGGAAAGGAATGATGAGGACGTAATGAATAATACAGTTGTCTCCACAGCATCTTATTCCTGTGTTGTAGGCACACAGGGTCTAAATAAAGCATTCTCCATTTTATAAGAATGAGGTCATCATCATTATATTCATAAAAGGAAAATATTGAATAAGATTTGTTTACTTAGAAAAGAAACCCTAAGAAAATACAGAGGAAGTCCAGTCTAGAAAGAATTTGGTACAAACCAGAATAGATTTTGAAGGAATGAAGTAAAACTAAGCTATTTTTTGAAAAGCAGACAAACTTCTGGTAAATTTGATCAAGATAAAAACAGTAAATAAAAAGTATTAGTCCTAATAAATAGAATCACCGTTGGCTCAGTAGAACTGAAAAGAATCATAAGAGCAACATGAGCAAACTTATACAAATGAAAACTCATACCAAAGTGGACAACTTTTTAGAGATAAACTTAATATAAAATAGAAAATCCAAGTTTGCTTATAACTTTAGATGAAAAAAGAGGAGGGTAAAATTTACTCAAAAAATTTTTCTGTTCCGAGGTGGTTGGATTTATAGGTGAGTTTTCTTAAGTTTTAAGGAATATGTGATCACAATTCTGTTTAAATTGTCACACAAACTAATATGGATAAAAGCTAAATTTTGATACATATTTGAAAAGCATAAAAAATCTGTAAAAAATCATAATCATGCCTTCAAATTATGTTTTTCTGTTGATTTAGAAACTAAATTATTACCAAAGCAATTATAATGAAACAACAAATAATATATTTGACCAAGTAAACTTTATTTCAGGAATATAAGCAAGAAATATTTTATACTTGAACATATTTAACACATTGGCAGACTAAAATCTTGTGATAACTTCAAATAGGTAAAAAAAAAAAACTTCATAAAAATTCAATACCTAGCAAAACTTACAAAGTGGGAACCCCTGGGGAAAAAGAGAGATGGGACAGTTTGTGTTCAT
>NDGN011450450.1:0-16830 GCA_002564285.1 Tympanoctomys barrerae
TTCTTTCTTTCTTTCTTCTTTCTTTCCTTCTTTTTTATTAATTTTATTGAGAAACAAATAGCAATGAGACAGTTTCAACAATTAATACATTGCATATTGTTGTCTTTGTAGTGTTTATTCCTAGTACAAGATGCAGACGTGATATACTGTGCAAACTGACACTTCCTCCAGTGTTTGGGTCTGTGGAGCCCACTTCTTGCAGGGAGCAGTCTCAATCAGGCACTTGCTGGGGGAGGGGAGTTGTGTGTTAACTCTTTCCTGCCACCACGAGGCCATTTTGCATAATGCTTCATCACATTCATTATCTTTGAATATCCTGAGCCCCATTCTGTTCATATGCAGACAGCAGGCTGTCAGAAGAGAACCTGTATAAAAACACCTCCAGCAGCTTCTCTGGAGAGAGAAACAGAGGGAGGAATGATTTCCACTCTTCCCTTCTCTTTCTGGTGCCTTAGTGGATAGCTCCTCTTTATCAGGAGGATAGAACTGCTGTTCCACTTGCCCCTAAATACTGGAAGGCTTCTGTGTCAGCAGAAAGACCACAATAGCGGCAGTAGTGGCATGCAGTCAAAAAAGCTGGAAAACATAAGTTACAGCTTGATCTTTTGCAGGTGACTGAAGTCATTTATTACTGCGAAGGGAGGGCTTGGCCCTGGAGCGAAGACATGAGAAGGCTGACATGGGAGGCCTACGAGGGCGGACCCATTGTTTTGTATGAAAAATAGGAGAATCATGAACATCAAACTGTGCAAGCCACATGAACAAGTGACAGAACGTCTCAATTACCTTTCAGAGGGAGTCTCTGGCTATTAACGATAGACAATTCGTAGAACCACAGTAGATGTGACCAATTTCTTTCTAAATTGAATCCTCCCGACCCACACCATCATCGCCTCCATCTGGAGCCATGCTTTCCCACTGACACTGAGCACCCTTTGAGTCAGGGAAGAAACCGAAGTGTACAGAACTGCAGCTCACTGGTAGAAAAAGTTGCTCTACTTTTGTAGAGGGCTTCATGGGCTGCTTGTAGCCTCTGAGAATTCCAGTGCATTGCTCTGAAAATGTAGGGCTAACATGTTTTGCATTGCGAATGGATTGACTTAGTCCCTCAGTTCCATCTACTTACACAGCAGGCAGCTCTGCATTTGCTTGTAAAGAAAAAATGCCCCAGTAGGTTTTTCCTCCTATATAGACAAAGTGCGCTTCTGGTCCTTTGTGGGTCAGAAGGAAAGCAGAGGAAAGAGTCCCTGAGGTATCCTTGACTGTCGCCCCTCACTATGGACAGCCAGTGTCTGCACTGAATATTTAATCATGCTTTGTTCTGAATCAGACTGATAAATGTTGCTATATTCTTTATTTATGAATCTGTTTACTCTGCTGTTTGTCCCCCTCTGGAACTCAGAAAGTGGAATTATTGCTTTTCTTAGCTGCTGCAGGCATCTCCCCTTGGCCTCTGCAGGGCAACCTGGTTTCTAAGACCCCTGAATCCTCATCAAGGCTGAGTTTGGAAAAGCACTTGAGGAAGGAAAAGGATCAAAACAGAGTGAATCAGGAAAGGTGGAAGTCAGCAGGGTAGCATCGCCACCGCTCACAAATGAAGAGAGTCAGAAAGCACTTGAGGAAAGCAACACAAGCCAGAGGTGTGGTACTATTTTAACTCTCGGGTATGGTATTTCAGGTTAAATCAAAGTCCAGCTTGCTGGTGGGTAGCACTATTAAATCAGATGGCACTAAGCAACCCATATGATTTTGGAGAATGAAAAATGGAATGGAGCATCACTGTTGCACAAAAACCATGGTTGTTATTTTAAGCTTAAGTTTTATTTGGGCTGGAAGATTGTCCATTGCCTGGAAATAACTACTATAGCCACAGCCACCACCCGTCAGCAGGAATAGCTGCCAACTGCTTTCCCTGGGGAGCAATTCTGTTTCCAGGGATAAGTACAAATTTTATTTTATTATTTTAACTGGCTAGAGTCCTTGTTTAAGGAAGGGTGCATCGTGGATGGAGGGGTGGTTAGTTTAGTTTGGGATGGTGGGTCACAAGTCAGTGTGCATCCGGGTCTCTCAAGGAGTTTATAAAATGCAGATGCTTGAAGCCCTTCTTACAGATTCCAAGGCAGTGAGACCACGATGGATGCAGAGGATCTGTGTTTTTAGCTGACAGTGCAACTGGTGCTTACCTAAATGATATACATACAGGCCATGCTTTCAGCAAACACTGGTTTGTGAATATGAGGATAATCCTGTGAAAGAAAGACGTGGGGCCAGAAATCCATTTATAGGCTTACATTTGTTGAGCTACTTTCCTGCCCATACCTGGCAGAAGGCTGGTATGTAGTGCTTGGCCCTTCCTGAGAGAGGTGACTGAGGTGTGCTGCACAGGGCTGCAGTGTAAACAAGCAGCTGTTCCCCTCCCCTTGCCACTTGGAGTCAGTGCTTCGGTGAGCGCAGCGTTTGCTGGCAGCTGAGAGTTCCACCTTTACGCCTGTCCTGGTCTTGTGACCTCCTTGGCAGCTTGAAGTTGCCACAGTAACAAGAGGAAAAGAGCGATGGTTTCCTGAAAAATTCAGAGCCCCCCGCAACCCCCCACATGGAGCACTTTTCTGTCATGCATTTCATGTATGTACTGTCCTCTTTGATGATACACCTATTCAGGCCCTTTATCTATATTTAAGTTGGCTGTTTTATTGCTATAACTCATGTGATGATCTCTTGTCTTCTTGGTCCTTTTTTTCATTGGAATTCTATTTAATGCTGAGTTACACAAGGGCGAAGTGAATCAGAAAGCTTGTAAGCATTTTAGTGTGGAGATTTATTTTTTAAAAAACTGCTTTGGGAGGCATGACTGACATAGAGCTGCTTTTGAGATGTTGATTGACACACAAAAAGCATTGCATATATAATAGATACAACTTGATGAGTTTGTAGGTAAGTACAACAATCATCACACCATAATCTGTCATAAACCTATCCATTTCATTTTAAGGTTTCCTCCCACCTTTTGAAAGTCATTATTATTTGTATTATTCTTGGTCATAAGAAGACTTATGGCACTTCCCTAGTTTTAAATATACAAATCTAGCATTGTTCACTATAGGTGCAGTGCTCTATAGAAGATTTCTGGGATTTATTCAGCTCAAATAAGCAAAATTTGTAGCTCTTATTTTATGTATACCAGCACCTTGCCACTTCCTCCTTTCCCAACCTTGGGCAACCATCCTTTCACTCTCTGCTTCTATCAGTTTGGATATTTTGAATTTGTTATGTATAAGTGACATCAGATAGTATTTGTCTTTCCCTTCTCTGCCTTTTCCCCTAAAGTCCTCCAATTTCTTTCATACTATTGCAAATGGCAGAATCTCCCTTTTAAGGGTGAATTCTTTGCATGATATGTCTTTGCTCCATTCTTTTATTCATTCATCAATGGGCATTTCGGTGATTTCCACACATTAAATATTGTAACTACCATAAGAGAGTAGATATATCTTTGAGTTCCTGATTTCAATTTCTCTGGTGATATACCCAGAAGTATAGTGTCTGGATTATATGGCATTCTGTTGTAAAAAAGGTTTTGAGGACATCCACATTGTTTTCCAGTAATAGCTGAAGCAACTTCCATTTCTACCAGCAATGTATGAGAGTTCTTTGTTCCCACATCCTTAGAATCTTATCCTTTTTTTGGACCTGTGTTTAATTTGATTTTTATTTTTGATAAGAATAATCTTAACAAGAATGAAGTGACAGCTCACAGTAGTTTCCATTTAATTTCCCTTATTAAAAACATTGAGTACTTTTTCATACACCTATTGACCATGTTATGTATCTGTTGTCTTTGAAGATAACTCTATTCAGGCCTCTTGTCTATTTTAGGATGTCATTGCTTCCTTACATGTTTTGAGTGGTGACCTCTTGCCTGATACAAAGTTTGCAAACAGTATCTTTGATCCCCTATGTTATTTTTTTCCTTTGTTGAATGCTCCTTTACTGTGCAAAAGTTTTTAAATTCTAAGCAGTCTTCTTCTCTAAGCTTGCTATGGTTGCCTATGTTTTTGCTTTTAGAATCAATAAATCGCTGCCAGTGTCAATGTCAAGAGTTTTTCCCCTGATTTCTTCAAGTTTTATGGTTCCAGGCATTCCATTTAAGTCTTGATTTTTATATAGATGTGAGGTAAGGATCCAAGTTCACTTTTCACATGTGGCCGTCCAGCTTTTCCAAGACCACCAGTTGGACAGCCCATCCCTTCCCTATTCTGTGTTCTCAGCATTTCTGTTGAAGATCAGTTGGCTAGATGTGCATAGATTTATTTCGAAACTTTAATCTATTTGGTCTATAGCTATCTTTTTTTTTTTCTTTTCTTTTGGTACAGGGGATCACACTCAGGACCTTGTGCTTGCCAGACAGGTGCTTATGCCATTGAGCTATCTCCCCAGCTGTCTTGTTTTTTTGTTTTTTTTTTTGCCAGCATAACACCACTTTCTTTTTACTTATAGATGTTAAGGTACAGAGATTTCTAAATATCCTCTGCTGCCACTTACGCATGTCCTCCTCCATTACCAATATCCTCCACTGGAGCAAGACATTGATTAGAGTTGATACACCTGCATTGGTAGTGTGTAAACACACAAAAGCCATGGTTTGCATTATGTTTTACTCTGGATATTATATATCCTATGGGTTTGAAAAAAAACCCTACAGTTCTAAAATCTACTGTTAAAATTTCATATAGGATATTTTCACTGCTCTAAAAATCCTATGTTCTCTCTGTTCATGTCTCTCCCCACTCCAACCCAGGCAACTACTAATTGGCCGTGGAACTGGCTTTCCTTCTCAGCCTTGGTCTTGTAGCCACCCTGAGCTGGCACTTCTGGGCAAAATGTACTTTTTTTCCTGGCACTGCCCCTCACTACAGGGGCCTCAGTTTGCCATTCAGAAGGACAATATATCTAACAGGTTTGGTGCATGAGGTGGGGCTCTCTGAATCTGTATTCTCATCCTAGAGACTCTTCTGATGGCTCAACTATTATGGGCTGCGCCTTCCCTGCACACACCTAGTTTTCCCTGGCGTACATGTGCCACACACTTCACAAATCCTCCCCACTGAACACTTGTCCTATGAGAAGGATTAAAATGCTCATACCTTCCTGGTGCTGCCATTTCTTTGCAGACTGTTTTATGAAATCTCACACAAATAGAAAATGGTAACACACAGTTTCTGCGGTGGGATTCTTGGGCCTCTGACCAGGCCACTGTAAATGGGAACAATACTTAGGCTGCATAAATCCTCTTTATCCATTCTCTATGCTGTCTTGGATGCAATGAAAACCTCAAAATTTAATAACTTTGTTTTTGAAACTGTTCGTCATGAGAGACAGAGCCTTAAGGAAATTTTTGGAAGGAAAAAATCCTCTCTTTTTCCAGCCCCAGGATTATCCTATACCCAACTGCAGCCAACACACTGTTCTGTCTCTCCAAGATGGTAAACGTGCTGGGGATACCTGTGGACAGACACCGAGGCTGGGAAAAAGCAGTTTGTGCAGTTGTCTTCTAACAAGGTCAAAGGCGCAATGTATTATGCAGCTCTGCGGGCAGCCAGCTCATTAGAACGGGAGTGGGTTGTGGGCCTTGTGCGGGAGATGCACGGGCAGGGTTGCATTTGGGGTCTAGGCCTGGTGGGTGTCCTGGGCAGAACAGGAACTGGGGTGGGCGGAGCACTGAAGAAGCCAGAGCCTCAGGGATCCCCCTAGCCCTGCAGGGCCCTTACCCTGCTGAATCTGTCTGAGGTTTGATTTCTACTCTGCGCTAAATAAAGCTGGAAGCAAAGCAAAATGCAAAGGCCCTTACTTGGTGCTATTTGCAACCCCGTGCTTCCCGCCGCCCACTGCTGCCTCCCAGGTTAAGGTGGGTTTTGCTACCAAGCAAAGGCCTTGGAGGGCAGGTGAGCATGTGGGAAGACCGAGAGCCAAGCCCCCTGGGCTGTAGCTGGGCGCACTTCGTGACCATCAGGAGGCAAGCAGGGGAAGGCCGCAGCCTGACAGGCTGACAGGCCTGATTGCCATCTGCATGCGAGGCGCTAGGCAAGTAGAAGTGACTGAGAGATGATTGATTTGTTTTGCCGAGGCTCCTTTGTGGTCTTCCGAGTGGATTTCTGGCCCCACCTCTCAGCCTCAAAGCCCTTGCTTTGCCTGCTGTTACTTTTTTATTTGGGGGTAATGAAAATTTGTTATAAGCTTTCTCTTTCATCTGTATGTGGCAGGCTGTCAGAGAAAAACGAGCCATTCTGCAGCCTTGCTCCTATCCAAATTACTAATTTTTTTTTTTTTTCCAATTGCTTCCCTAATGGCTGGGATAATGGGAGCGGCACGCTCTCTGCCCACGCTGGAGATGCCAGCGCATTTGTCCAGCGCACATGTGTGGTGGGCACCCGGCCCCTTCTGTCCACGGCTCGGCCAGCACCTGGCAGCAGAGAGCCCGCTCCTGCACCTGCCCCTTGCCCTTGAGGCCATTAAGGGCTCTGACCCGGGGAAGGTGGGCCCTAGCCGACCAGCAGATCCCTGCGCGGTGCTAGCCCAGCAGGTGAGGAGGTGGGCAGTGCCAGGTGAGCCACACCAGAGTCCTAGGCCTGGTCAGTGGGCAGCCCAGCCAGGCCAGCTTTTTATGACTCCAGTTGCTGCTTTTGGAGGGGCAGGCTCAAGAGCTCCCCGCGGCCACCTGCTCCATGTGCCGGATGCTCGACTGTGGCCGACCCACCGCTTTATGGGCCTAAGTGCTTACCCAGGAACAGAAGTGAGGAGGTTGCTTGTGATAAGAAAATAATTTGCCAAAACTGCAACAATAAAAAGGGCCTGGTGGGATCTCTTATGGTATGAATAGCCCCGAGCAGCTGCACATTTCTCTCTGCTTTCACAATTATTTTCATTTTTATAACAACTAAAAGCTAAATGCCTTGTACAGGCCTGGTGAATCTTGCTTCGGTTTCCAGACCAACGTTTCTTTCTCTTTCTGGGAATCCTAATGTCCCTGCAGCCTACACAGAGCTTTCCTCGCTGTTATGTCGTCAGCCGGCCTGCTCCTTGGCCTACGGACCCCTGCTCCGTGTGGCTCTAACGCCTCAGCCCCCACCCCAACGCCGCCCCCGACCTGAGCGCTGTAGCCGCCGCTCTGGTGCTCCTAACTGCAGCGTTGGAGACAGGCACCGTCCCCAGGAACCAGCGCCTGTGAAGCCACAGCAGTCGCTCTGTTGACAGGGGACATGCCTAAGACTTAAGCACAAATAAAGCCAACACAGGCTGTCCTTCCACAGGCCACACTACGCCTGGAAGGGCCCTCCGCGGCGATACCATCTTTCTCTGGTGGGTGCTGAATATTATGAGCATCGATACTTATTAAGCATCCTGTATAAGTAGGCGGTACCCGAGGCACCCAGGCAGGGTCGGGAAAGAGAAGTGCAGACTGGAGTTCGGATAGAACAGGTCCAGTTCCTCACGCTACCAGCGGGTGCTGACGCAAGGGCCTATTTCCTCTCTGAACTGGGGAGAGTTTAGCACCCACCTCCAAGAGCTACAAGTGCATTTATTTATTTATTTATTTATTTATTTTTTACAAGTGCATTTAGCCAAGTGAGAAAATAGACAGCTCAGCACAGGATTTGTGGCACTCATTAACATATTGTACTCAATATATATTAATTCTAATCATCTAAACTAAACAGGGTGTGGTGGCATGTAACCTATCATCCCAGCCCTCTTGGAAGTTGAGGCCAAATGGTCCAAAATTTGAACCCAACATTTAGTGACTTATAAAATAAAAACTCATAAACTTATAAATAAAAACTCAAAAGCACTTGGGATACAACTCAATGAGAAGGCCGTGAACTCAATCCCCCTCTCTGGAGAAAAAAAATAATGACCAAAGTTATTACACCATCCAATATGGTTGCCTCCGGCCACTTGAGAGCTTGAAATGCAGTCAGTGAGCCTTAGAATGAATTGTTAATTGCATTTAAATTGAAGTTAATTGAACTTAAACATTAATAATCCAGTTAGTGGGGAAATCTTAAGCATATTTTGAAAACCTTGGATTTGAATCTACCTTTTCAACTGTTAACTTTTATGAAATCAAAGTGGAGATCAAATATTTCTAATGAAATTTGATGGTCCAAATTGAGATGTGCTGTGAGTATAAAACACACACCAGAGTTTGAAGATTTAATTTGGAAAAAAAAGGACAATATGTCATTAAATTTTTAAATTGATTGCTTACATATTGAAATCATACTGTGTTGAATATACTGGGTTAAATAAGATTAATATTAAATTACCTGTTTTAGTTTTTATAATATGGCTACTAGAATATTTTAAATTACGCATATGGCTTGCATTATATTTGTTTGGGGCAGTGTTCTTTTGAATATCATCTGCATAAAAATATCCTTAAAGCAATGACGACATCGATGCAGGTTCCAAGGCTGGAACAAATCATAAAAGCAGAAAAAGTCTATAAATTGCCCAGACTGGCTCAGATTTTGAATTTTCCTGCCAGTGTACTGGAATTATAGGCGTTCACCACCACACCCAGCTAGTGTGTCTAAGTTTTATAGCAGCTAAAACCCTTTCCTTTTATTATGCCTTACAGTGGAGGGAGAATACAGCAGGGAAGGATAGGCATCTCAGAGCAGAACTACTCATTGGTAGTAGAAATTTGGAGTCAGGGCCTGTGGGAAATGACCCCAGGGAAGGCTGAAAGTTCACACATCATGCAGACATCATTCTCCACCAAGTTCCTTAATTTGCTGAATAGGCAACGGGCGTCAAAGATGGCGCCTGCACAAGGCAAAGATGGAGATGGAAGTGTTGTGAGATTAATTTGACTGGATTTATTGGACTGATAGTAACATAAAGGGATTAGCATGAAAAAGACAATGAAATAAAAATGAGATATACTAGAATGGGAGAGATTGGGAGGAGAGAAACTAATCTAAAATTTTTTTTAAGTTTTTTTTTTTAAAGGGTTTAAAGTATATACTGATATAAATGAGAAAATTTGGAAGGAAAGCTGGCTTTGGAAAAAAGATAAACTCAATTTTTATTTGAAAATTTGGACTTGACTGTTAAGCTACCTGAATAAATGGCTCCAAGCTGTAATTGAAGTGTGTACCACACAGAATAGTGCAAAGCAGAAGACTAGGATGCAAACTAGGAGAAAGTTAAGGGCACCGGTCCAGCCCATAGAAGCCACTCATCTATAGTACTGGGAGGGAAACCGGAAGTTCAATGCCCTGGAAGCTCTTAGGAGCAAAGAGGTTTTACCAAAAAAGATGCGGGCAGGATTAAGAATGATGTGTGTAGGCCAAAGGGAGTGAAGATGGAGAATTAGATGTAGAATTGCAGTTTAGGCTACCAACATAAATATGGAGAGATCAATGCCAGTAGACAAAGGACAGTGGAAGTTGCATTGTCAGGTATTAGGGAATGAGACAGTGATAAGAATAGAGCAGCCTTAAAAGCCCGGTAAGCTACTAGGAACTAGTACATATGACCTCTTCCTCAATGGCCTATAATGCAATCCTGTTTCACCCAAACTCATTAACTTGATGGCAGGAATATTAGGCAGAGAGTGAGGCAGCGAAAGAATGTCACCTGGATATAAATAAACGATTCTGCCATTCTAAACTCACATTCTTGACTTTGTCTCTGCGTGAGGTTGTTGTATCTTAGAACTTTTTTCAGGGTCTCACATGGCCCTCAATCATTGTGAGCTTTTAAGCTCTTCTTTCTCTATTATTAAATTTACCTTTATCATTCAGAAAAGTAGCTGCTATTTATAGTGTTCTTAAAATAAAATTCTAAAGTTCCTCTGATAAGTATTCATTTTTTCTTTTGACATATTTTTTATAACATTTTCATTACATACTTTGTGCCAGAAACTCAAGACAAAGCAGTGAATAAAACAACTAAAAGTTTTTCTTCTTTCTTTCTTTCTTTCTTTCTTTCTTTCTTTCTTTTCTTTTCTTTTTACAGAACTGTGAGTATAATGGTAAGAAGTGAGAATGAAGGATGGGGAGATAGCTCAGTGGTCCAGTCCCATGTGCTGTGCAGCCCCTCACTGGGCCTGCCACTGAAAGCAGGCATGGTGGTGCACGCATGTAATCCCAGCACTGGGGAGGCTGAGACAGGAGGCTCACTATGAGTCCAAGCTGCGTAGCGAGACCCTATATCAATAAATAATAATTTTTTAAAATGACAATAAGCATGCCAGGTAAGGTAATGTTATAAGTTAGAAGGCTTTAAGGCTGGGGGCAGTTCCATTCAGGTGGAAAAGGAAAGTTTCTTAGAGAGGTGGTAGTTGAGCTGATTCCTGGATAACAAGAAGGAGGTAACAGAGAAGATGAGGACTGGTGCTGTACAGAGTAAGAAACAGGTGGAAGGCCAGAAGTGGAAAGGGGCGTGGTCTGACACATTTAATTAAGTTGCTGAAAGCATGCTGCTGTAGCTGTAGCCAGCAAGCAAGATCCCAACGACAGGAAATTTGCTCCTGAGAAGAAGGTAGGACAGTCACCCCAAATCATAGCCTTTCGGTGCAATAGGTTTTCATAAGCAACCCAAGATGGTCCATTTGTGTTCATAGAACATGGTACTGGCCAGCAGTGGTTAGTGGAGAGGGGCTGGCAGGGTGGAAGGCACTGGGGGTGGGATCACCTGCATTCCAAGTGGGGACTGTGTTATCGTGGGCTGGGAAAGAGGGCCACAAGCAGGGAAGATGATTAAGAAGCTGTGGAAATGATCTGGGTGGGAAAGTAGGACTGACACTGGGGCAGAAGCACACGGGAGGCGAAGTGCTCAGACAGGGGGCGCTCTTGAGCGCAGAGTCACCAGAGGATCTGCTGCGGGCGTGGGGAAGGACACTCAGATGTGCTAGTTTAGCCCGCTGGTCAGAAGGCTGCACATCACACTGAGCTGAGGACACCCCTCGCAGTCCCCCAGCAAGGCTCTGAACATCATGGCCTTTCTATCCCAGCCCAGAGGAGCTCCTCATCTCCAGAAACCAAACAACACCAACAGCATCAACGGACAGTACAATGAAGGAAACACAAGAAAATCTAAAGTGTCACAAATGGGCGAAAAAATAAAATAAATACCATAAGGCGTTGGTTACATGGTTATCTCAACATTTGTGAATATTTGAAAATAGCTATAATGAAAGGTTTTTAACGAAATCAAATAAGATCTTCCTTTCACATATAAACACCAATGAGAAGAGCAGTGTCTTCTCTTCATGTTTCAAGTGAATGTCTGCTAAGAAGGCTAATTGAAGTACCAGGAGAAAAAGGCCTTCCTTCAACCTACTGGGGCTCCTTCAAGGGCTGACTGCAGTTGTGGTTTAACAAGTTCATATACCGCACCCCAGCTTGTGTTTAGAAAGGAAAAAAAAATTAATAGCAGGGGAATTAAATGGCTACCAATCTGTGAGCACCCAGTCCTAATACGTTTATTGATTTTGGGTTCCAGTGCAATGCTTGAGCTGTCTCTATCCATCAAACTTTCCACAAAAGGGCATAGATCATCCTGGAGGGGGAGAGTGGTTCAACCTCTGGAGCTGCAGTTGGAAGTGTGGACTCTGTGGGTTCCAGCCCATGCCCCGTGCAGGTCCATATGGGACTTTGAGTAGCAAGCTATTCACTGCTTTAGTGTCTTTGATAAAGATAATATTGATCACAGAGGGATCTCTTGCCTAGCAGAGCATTTAGACAGAAGAGGGATTTTCGAGTCTCAAAATCCTGGGACAAAATGATGCCCTGTTACTAGCATTAATCATACACCAAGCACACAAGTAGTTCTTCCTCATTTTTTATTTACTTTGCATCTCCAAAGAGATGACGATGGGTGGTTCAAGTTGGAAGAACACATCACAGCATCTTCCAAAACATGTTGAGGCTTCCTCTGGTGGGACCACGGTACTTCATACATTTCTGTGAACAAGGAACTTTTCTCTGCCCTTATAATAAAACTCTTCACCCGTGCAAAGGTCCTGACAGCAAGGGAATTCAGGAAATCACAACACTAAGAGGTAATTAGTAGAGATGTATATCTAAGAGAAGGAATGTGATTAAAGCCACAATGTGAAACATTAATGCAGACTGTGAGGGGTTGAGGTAGTGACTGAGGCAGTCACCTGTCTAAGATCTGCATGTAATGGTAGAGTTACAATTATCAATTATAAAATAGTTTATGATTGAGTGATCTCAGAAGACTAGACACACCCTAGGAAAGTACAAAAATCTATCCAATCACATGCTTTGTGCACAGCCTCATTGCAACATGGTTTGTGCTGAACCAGGAATATTCCTGGTTTGTCTTGAGGAAAGAATCCAGCAATGAGTACTGTGAGTCTTGAAAATATTAACACTCTCTTACTTAAGCATGGCCCAAGATGTGACTACAAAAATAGTTAATAGAGCATTGTCTATAGGTTAAAAAAAGGAAGACTTTTTAATTTTTATAGTAGTAGATGACCTGAAAACGTTGGAATTCCTACCACAATGGAAATAGTATGTAGTTATTAAAAATGTTTGGTGAGTAAACCATTACTGGCCAGGGGAATTATCCCTGTGATAGACTGTTAAGCAACAAAAGCAACATACAAAATGTGTGCATATATATATATATATATATGTATTTACTCAATTATGTTAAGAAGTATGTGTTTATGGTAGATATAAATATACACATGGTTATGAGTATACCATACATGCATGTTTTAAACATATTTAGAGAATTAATGTCTGCATATATGTATCTATGCACAATAAATAACATTTTTTGTATTTATATAAACATAGTACCTCATATACTAGCATATTGCATTTTATGTTACAATTTTACCCTGTAAAATTTAGTTTATTGATATAGCATGGCATATAATTTCTCAATTATTAAATGTTCTTGTATGCTAAAATTAGGGAGTGGGTGCTGGGGAGATAGCTCAGTAGAATAAGCACTTGTCTGGCAAGCTCAAGGGCCTGAGTTCAATCCCTGGATCTGCAAAAGTATAAAAAAGTGAAAATAAATAAAATAAAATTAGGGAGAGGGCCTTTTCCTACATTTCAAATTTCCAGGAGTGAGCATGTGTTATTCCACGACATGGTACTGTCATTACTTCTCAAGTACACACTGACACCACCGTGGGAAGCAGTGCTGCCAAGCCCAGCTGCTGAGCCGGCTGCCTCAAGCCTGTGCTTTGCCACATGATCATGTGCACATGGATTCTGTTTAATATCAGAATCCAGCATGGCAGATTGGAGCCCCATTTCTGCAAAGCCAGTACCGCTTGCTCAAGGAGAAAGGCCTTGTTTATCCTGCAGGCAGAACAACTATGTTTAAAAAACAAAAAACCAGACCCCAGGTCCATTGTGGAAATGAGCGGTCGGCGGCAGCCTTGGCGTTGTCCCAGCCTAACAGCACCTTTCATACCAAACTTGGGCTTCTCCAGGTGGTTCTGACAGCTGCAGAATGACCAGGTGTTTTTACACAGATAAACGTACATCAGTTTGCATAGCATGCACATAGGGGTACTGTGAGGGCACACACTGAGGGGGGCTAGGCCCTGGGGTTTGGTTTGGGGGTGTCACCTGGAACACTATATTTAGTGAGCAGCACCAGGCTGTTGGCAGTACAAATGCCTGTCAACACTGTGCCATCACTGTGGGGATAAGACCAGTGTCTTTCGATTGACATGTTCTGGAAATAGGGTGGAGTGGTGACGGACAGGTAGTAGGTACTCAATAATTCTTATTTTAATAACTGTACAATGAATGGATATTCAGTTTTCCTCTGAGTGGCTGGGAGATCTACCTCTCCACCTGCCCCTTTGATTTGCTGAGGAGCACCACCTATCCTCTTACTCAGGAGAAACAACAGACCAGTAATAGTTGCACAGGGATGCTTGAGAGATCTTACGCAGCCAAAGGGTCATCAGTTCCTCCCCACATATGAAAGCCAACATTTGCCATCCCTAGTGTCATCTTTTTGAAATCACCCTCAGAGCTTCCCAATTTGACGTGGTCCATCTAAGCATCAAGAAGGCGGGTTTCCTGTGGCTACTAACTACAGCAGGAAAGAAACAGGAGCAAATATTGTGGCCACGCAGTGAATCTGCAGCACAGAGGCTTCCTCCGGTAGAGCTCTTTTCCCGACGCCCTGCTTCCCTGCTCACCTGCGTCTTTAGTCTTGAATTTTGGCAGCCCTCTCCCTGATGGAGGAAAGCCGGAAGTAACTCCTGCTGGCTTTGTGTGGCCTCTTGTGTCCCTTTGTACATCGCCTGGCATGCGAGATCATGAATCCCATGGAGCGGTTCTGGTCTTCTCCCTCTGGGGCAGCTGCAGGAATCCACAAGGAGGCCTACAACAAAGCCCAAGTCTACTTGGCTAGCTCAGCATTTCCACTTAATAGAGAGCAATCTCCTCAACAGTCCACAAAAGTATCCCTTCTGGACCATCTTTGTTTAAACTTAATATTTCCTGTATTAAATCTTATAACAGTCATCACGAGGAAAGTTGAATGCTAAAGAATTCAGAATCAATTAAGACTCCACCAGGAAATCAAAACCTTCTGTTAAGCTGTAAAATGCTCTGGGATGAATTGGTATCACCTGATAATATTGCACCAGAGATGTATTGTAAAGCCTGATACTCAAGGCCAAGTGTCTCTTCCCACAAAAGCTACAATCCCCTCACCACATGAAGTAGATCAGCGCTCCAAGAATAGGCGTAATGAGTCATTATAAAGACGGTGCTTTTCACTGATCTTGGTAGCAAGGATCCTTCATCCTTGTGACTATCAAAAGCAGATTCTACAGTGACAACGAGAAGTCACGAGTGTCTCCTAGCAGGGTTCATCTTCTTCTTTTTAAGTGTAATTCCAAGATCAGTGACTATAGATTAAAGTAACTGCAGGAGTGCCCACAGGGAGGGTCAGGGGAGCTCACTGTGGCTGCGTAAAAGGTGAAAGCCTTACAGTCATGCACCCTGTTCTCAGGTAAGGAGGAAGTACCTTACCTTGGAATCAGGAGCTAAGCAGAAAGAGATGACCACCAAAACTCCCAATGTGGTGTAAAGAGCGTGCTAAGAAGATAGTGGTCCAGTTTACAGGCATTTTTTGATCCTCGAAAATTCCAGAAAAGACAGTTTTAGGGGCAGTGATGGGACCAGTGTCACAATTCTGAGTTTCCTCAGACTTAGGTATTCTGATAAATGAACAAATAATACTGTGAGAAGATAGTGGGTTTGTTTGTTTGTTTGTTTGTCAAAAACAGTAGTCAATGCTTCTTCCTTCATCAGTTGTTAATCATGGATTGGGGTGTGTGTGTGTGTGTGTGTGTGTGTGTGTGTGTTATTTGGAGGCAGGACTTCCAGATATTGGCTGCATGTTAGACCAAAGAAGAGAAGGCATGAATGATGAACAGCTCAGCGATGGCTAATGCTTGTTCACCTTTCCTGCGCTGAGGCCCTTTGTTAGCTTGCACGGACTGCTTTGAGTTAGGGCCAGCTTTTCCTCTAATGAGCTCAATCTCATTTTGTTCTTACTTCCGGGAGAGACCATTTGGCTAACATGAAACTTTGCTAGGTTCTGTTAATGGAGAAAGCATGTTGTTTGGAGCCAGTGGGTAATTTTACTAGTATCTAGGTGGTTAATTCCACTGCTAGGTATGTTGCACGGTCAGATTGCCACGCGCTCACTTGAAATATGTACGGAGCACACTGCAGAAATGCCTACCTACTCTCAGCGCAGCATGGAAGCTGTTAACAATCTTCTTTACATTACCTGAGGCCCACTCCATCACCTCTTTCACTTAATATGATAGATTGCAGGACGTAATATAGAAAAATGTAGTGTGTGTGGCATATAAACTCACAGTGCATATCAGATTTAATATATAATGCACAGAAGCTACTCTATAATACATAGTCAAAAAGACTACAAGCTGCTGTATTGAGACTGTGCCCAGTCCGAGAAAATAAGGCAGGTTTCCAGTGCCAGAAAAGAGCATAGTATTTAATTTCTCATCCAGTATAGAGTATAAATAAAACATGGTGTACGGTAATACCAAACTGCATGAAATGATTTCCCTGAGTACATAAACTTATAGCACCCCAGTCTTTGCTTCAAGTTGAATTTTCCCAGTTCTCTCAGATGGCAATAGGGAATTATATGACCTTCTACAGCAGGAACTTCCCACTTAGCAGGTTCCAGGGCACCACTGGGTCTTCCACTAATGGATAGCCATTAACCATCGTGGAACTCCCCAGAATTCCCCAGGGTCTTACAAGCTGAGTTCCTGGATCTCTCCAGAGTCAGAAGTTGACAGGCAGCTGTCAGTCAGCTGGAATTTCTTAAAGCGATACCCTGTAGCAAATAAAAGTGCTCAGTATTTATAATGAGAACAGATGATTGTGCCAACATGAATGTGATTTAATAAAAACATTAACCCAGTAGATATAGTCTTCCAGTCTAGCTATCTGTACAGGTAAGAGATATGCATTTCTTCTCACCTGATCAATTTTGCTTGGAAGTTGGAGAAGACAGGTGCTTCTGCTTCTATAATTATACATTGCAATGGGCAGCATTTAGCTGTAGAGATTCTTGATTCCTATGAAGTTTTGTGAAAATTGGACAACTAAAGGAAATGTATTCTGAAGAAAATTTTAAAATACATTAAGTTATTGTTTCCATGGACTTATGTAGTCTAATGGGACAAAAAGAAGACAGATGGTTAATTATTAAAACTGTCCTACCAATTTGATTTGAAACTGTCTCATTGCTATTTGTTTATCA
>NDGN011450461.1:0-12875 GCA_002564285.1 Tympanoctomys barrerae
ATTGAACTCAGGCCTTTGCACTTGCCAGGGAAGCGCTTATTCCACTGAGCCATCTCCCTGCCCCCCCCCCATGTTTTTAACTCTTTTTGGGAAGATACCTAGAAGGTGGGTGTATGGTTGATACATTGTGTCAATTTGAGTAGTTTAACTGTTTAATTAAGTGACTCAGTGGGGAGCCAGGTTCTTACCTTGTAAACACCCTCATTCTGTGCCAGAGGCCAGCATGGAGGTTGTATGGGTTCTACACCCCTCCCCAGGGCAGCCTGCCCTGCTTATAATATAAGGAAGGGAGAGAGGCTTGCTACAAGCCACAGCTTCTGCTCCTCCCTTTGCTCTTTGCTATTGTGTGCTACCATAAACTACTGCCCTCTGCCATGTGCCACTCTGCCTTAGAGCCAGCCAAGTATGGACTGAAGCCTCCACAAACTAAGCTAAATAAACACTTCCTTGTTTAATTCTGGGTGTTGGGTATTTTGTCCCAACAACAAGAGAAAGATATATGAGACAGTGGGTCAAATGGAATCTCTAGTTTTAGTTTTTTGAGAAATCTCCATACTGATTTCTGTAGTGGTTATACCAATTTATACTCCCACCAGTCATAGAGGAGAGTTCCTTTTCTTCACAGCTTCTTCAGCATCTGTTATTCGCTGATTTGATAACAGGCATTCTTTCTGGAATGAGATGGAATCCTAGTATTGTTTTAATTTGCATTTCTTAAATGACCAGTGATGTTGACCATATTTTTGTATATTTATTTTCCACTTGTATTTTTTCATCTGAGAAGTGTCTATGCATTTCAGATTCCCATTTTGGATTGGGTCCTTAAATTTGGGGAATCTGATTTTTTAAAAAGTTCTTTATATATTCCTGATGTTAGTCCTTTGTCTGAAGGGAAACTGGTAAAAAATTTTTTTTTCCATTCTGTGGGTTGTCTCTTCACCCTGTTGGTATTTCTTTTTTGATGTGGAAAAGCTTTTCAGTTAGATTTGATCCCAGTTGATGACAGGAGTACTCCTGTGCAGTCAGGGATTTCTTACCCAGTCACTGTGGAAGTATAACACTGGGAGCCCCCTGGATGAAGCAAACTTGCTGCAGCTCTGAGTCCTAGTTTCAGTTGGTCCCTCCCTAAACTGGTGTCCAACCAGGCATCCTCTCCAGAGGCTATTCCAAACACTTGGCCTGGAGTCACGCACCAGCTGTTATAGTGCGTGGCATGCCCTGCTCCATTCCATGGATGCATTTCTCCCGGAAAGCCCCTGGAGTCACCTGCTTTCACTATGGATTCCATCTTCCTTTCTCTTGCCAGCAGCCAGGAGCTAGGGAGAAAGTGTAGATTGCCCCTTCCATTTTCTGCATTGTGGTTTGACTCTTCAATTTCTCCATAGGCTCCAGTTTCCCTTAAGACACTCCCTGAGTCCCGAGGATCATCTCCCTTCTTCTTTTCTCCCCCAACCCCTGGTTGTTATATTCCAGTGTCTGGTTTCCAAATCTTGGAGAGGCTGACATATTGCTGTGTACTGCTCCACCATCTTCCAGGTATCTCTTAGAGCAGCATTTAATGATGCCTGTTGAGTTGAAAGGCTATGGATTTCCCTGAGCTTTACATACAAGAAAGGGATAGTGCTCTGGCAGGACTACCTGCATATAAATCATCATAAATGAGAATGGCACCTCCTAACACATAGCACAGATACCGTGGGAGTAGCATCTCTTGAAACACAGGACTGAGGCTCTTCTGGTTCAGAGCCAGACACAAGTATGCACTAAAATATGTCTTAGAGGAAGGAAAGCCTTGTACAAAATTCAGAGAGGACCCAGGTCAACACAGCATCCTTGGCTTGACTGAAACAAGTTCCATGAGGGTCTCTATACAGCCCACCAGGACAGCTCTACAATCTCACATGTAGATTAAATCTAGAGGTCTAGTCTGCTTTTTAAAATCCCCTGTTGAAAGATCCATTTTTCTCAACAAGTAGTTTGAATGCAAAATGAGGAATTCAGAATTAGTACCTTATCAATACTTGTGAGTTCCTACTCTATACAGTATTGAGGGAATGACATCAAAAGAAGTGACTCAGTGTCTGTCTTCATAAAGTCAATTAAATACACAAGTTCATGTAATGTAACTAGTTAAATGATGGAGGCCTTATGGCTTGTTTTATTCTTCTGCTGCTAGAACAGAACACAACTGACAGGGTAAATAGTAAATAATGGGAGTTTATCCAGCTCGTGGTTCCAGAGGCTGGGGAATTTGAGAGCACAGTATCAGCATCAGTGAGGGCTGGTGAGCTGTGCTGTCACCAGGCAGAAAATCAAGCGAGCACAGGAAAGATGAAGAGAGAGACCAAGCGAACCTGCTGCTATAGGGAGCCTTCTCCCACAACAACTAGCTCCCTCCTGTACTGATGACAGCAGTCCCTTTGCACACCAGCCGCCTAGTAAAGATCCTTAATCTGGTGGCAATGACAAATTTCAACATGAATTTTGTTTTGTTTTTTCCCATAATTTTATTGACAGACAAATTCAACATGAATTTTGGAGAGGACATTTGACTCATGGCGCAGGTGGAAGTGAGATCACAGCGGAGGGCAGTGGGCCCAGAGTGCGCTGCTCCTGTACATAGCTCTGAGGAGGACTGGGCCAGTCAAAATTTAAAAACAGTGTTCTAGATTGTAGGAGATACAAAATAGAGAGAGCCCTGTCTCTCGCCTGACACAATGGAAAGAATAGAGAATACTGCAATGTCCCCTACTCCCAGAACTACAAATAGTGCCTGTTTCTACTCAGCAGCTTGGACATGCTCATGATTCATGAAGCACTGGGTAGACAAGGTGAAGAACACTGCCAGTTGTGGAGAATAATTAGTTCTAGGCAGAGCATCGGTTTCCTATCTAAAGACAAGTCTTGAAAAGATCAAAGTGTCTCCAGATGGCATAACTGTATATACCCCAATAGCCCCAAGAATATTTAAAGAAATAAAATAAATTCAGCCCTCAGCAAGATAAAATTTACTGACACCCATTTACTAGGCATACAAAGAAGAAAATTAAACACATTAAGGAAAAAAATCAATTCAACTCCATTCAGTACTGACACAGATGCTAGCCTTATTAGATTAGGATGTTTAAAGTTATCATTATATCTACATTCTATATGTTTAAAACATTAAGTAAATGCCGAGGATATAGCTCAGTGGTACAAGCTGGCAAGCACAAGGTCCTGATCCCTGGTGCAAAAAAAAAGTTAGAGACAGGGAAAAATATAGAAAAACAGTTAAGCAACGTGTTTAATGTCCATAAAGGAAAATAAACAACTGGACCAATTTAAAAATTTTCCCTAATAAAAATGTCTTTCAAAAATGAATGTGACATAAAACTCTTATAATTTCAAGCTTTTTAAAAAAGTATTAAATAATTAAAAATAATTACATTTGTCTTCTATATAAGTAACATATGTGACAAAATAGTGTAAAGTGCAGGAGGAAAGTGGAAGTACAATATCGTAAGGTTCTTATTCTAGACAAGAAGTGCATCACTAGAATATACTATTGTGACAGGTTAGCTATCACTTGTATATACTATGATGATGTGTGATCTGTATGTACTATAAACTCTCGCATAAAATCTAAAATAAGACAAACTTTGAATGCTAAAAATACTTTAAAATATATTATTTATATTTAGTAAAACAATAAACGGGGCGGTTGTGGTTAACTTGCTGCGATATGGTTCTATAGATTAATGGTGCAGAAATTCAAGTCAAGGCTGATTGAAAAGATGTTATGTTTCCCACACTAGACTTTTTTTTTTAGTGTGTGTGTGTGTGTGTGTGTGTGTGTATGTGTTTGCTTGTACATGCATAACCATACATGTCCATCTTCAAAGTTAAGTGGGGAGACCACTTCATTAGAACAGAGACACCTTAATAAATTTATAAAGAAATCGAAGGTCACTCGGGCTGAATAATTCATGGTGACAAATGCTGTCAGTGCTCTTCCAAGCACTGGGAGAAGAAATCTGGGTTCAGGTATGGAGGGAGACTCCAATATTCTCTATCTCATCAGCCAGACCACCTGTCCATGGTAAGTGCCCTGGGAGGACAGAGTTCTTATTACTTTAGTCCTATGGCCTCTTCAATTTTGGCTTCAGAGCAGGAACCCAAAAGATATTTGTTAAATAAGTGGTCACAAGGGCCATGACTAAAAGCCTGAAGCCACAACACTGGAAACATTCTGGGTTCCAAGTCCACACTCAGAAAGCCACCCACCTTCCAACGTGATTTATCTTTCCACAAAGTAAGAGAATGTCCAGATCACGCTGGTGTGAGCTTGCCAGGCATGTGGCAGCTACAGTTCTCAAGGGGGAGCCACCTGATGGGCCTGTGGCTACATCCATCTCTGAGGCTTCCAGACAGCATCACTTGGCATCTGGCTCCCCGAACACTGAGGACAAGCCAGACGGTAGGCTTCTCCTTGGCATCCAAGCAGCCTTCCTGCTGTTGTTCCTTCTCACATCACTTTTCAGTAATTTGGGTTTTTTTTGGTTTTTTACAAATAACTGGGGCAAAATGACAAAACTCAAGTGAGATGTCTCTCCAATTTTGTAATTACCCACAGGAAAGAATTGCAGGTAAAACATATATATTTAGACTGTTACCCTCAAATAGGTCTTTTATTTTTGGCAGGCGTGGCAGTATACAGCTGTGATCCCAGCACGCAGGAGGCTGAGGAAGGAGGATTGCTGATTCCAGGCCAGCCTGATGACATAGGGAGACCCTGTTTCAAAGCAAAGCAAAGCAAAACAAAACAAGAACTTTTATTTTTTACTTTTACTCCTACTAAAGTGTAATTATAGATTTTAAAATGCAAACAGTTAAATAGAAAAGGACATTTTTATTCATTTGATACTCTGCTTTCCTGAAAACTGAATGAAATGTCAAAAATTTTTAGGTGGAAGAGGGCAAAGATGAATGGTGGACAGAGGTTTTGTCATGACTAATACAGTAGTATCTGTCATGTCCCAGGTACTGTGTGCCCCTCCTGAGATTCTGGTCAAGCCGGTATCAGCACTCCCATTTTAGAAATGGGGAAACTAAGGTTCAGAGAGTTTTGGTTAGACAGCAAGTGTCCACCAGAGCTGGGAGTCAACCCAAGTTTTCCTTACTCCATTTTCTTATTACAAAGGAAAGAATGAGGTATTTTGTAATAGTATACGATGAACTGGTATTTTCTGCTTTGATTTAAGATAGAATCACAAGTAGATGATTTTCTGGTTTGAGGTGTTTAAGTCTAGAAAATATATTTGTCATCAGTTTATGGTTTCTGTAATCTTTCTGTGTCACCATCAGTACCCTTTTATATGCCTTGTTGATCCTCAACATTAGCAAGAAAGGTCGCATATATAAATCCTTGAGAATGTTGTTAGAGAAACATTCAGTCCATAAAATGTCTGTCTCCTATTTCAGTTAAATTGCATCTGAATCTACTGGGAAACAGCTTATTTATTACTTGTTTTTCCTCAATTCTGGTGAAAAAGAGTTCACTCTGTTTTTATTGAAAAACCAAAGTATAATTGCAACATTAATCCATAAACAGCTGGCACGTTAGCATTCATACTAATTAGCTCAGCTTTGTAAAATGCTTTAAAAGCAGGAAGTGTCATACAACTGCTCTAATGTTATGGCTGCTTTATGAGGTGAGCTGTCAGCTAAATGATAGCCAGGGATCCGAGAGTTTTTATGTAAAATATATAATAGCCAGTGGGAGGGGGTGAAAGCATTTTATCTACATAGAGGTGAGATAATAGATGAATGCCGACATAGACTTATGGGCTGCTCTTGGCAAGCACTGGATATGGCTTGAGTTGTTCCAGGAAATGAAGCTGCATTTTATTTTCTTTTCCCCTCTCCAATTCCCTGAAATCACATAAGGTAGCTGTTGAAAAAGCTGTTCTCAATATGTTATTAGGAAAGTCTGCCAACTCACTTCTTACATTTTAATTACAGTAATGCTGCATCCATCTGACATTATTTGAAAGTGGGGGGGGTGAAGGATGTTGGTATTAATGAGTTCCCACTGTGTGTCAGGCATTTGCAGAGCATAGAGAGCCGTACAGTGGACCTTCGAGGTATGAATTATTAACTCTGTTTACAGAAGTGGTAACTGAAGGAAGGAAATATCTGTTACCGTCTTTTCATTTCAACGTGCTGAGTTGGGTAGAGCACCACCAGAAGCATTCAGATTTAGTTCTTACCTTCTAGGTGACCCTCCCAGGGAAGATTTAATCTCATTCCCAGTAGCCCCAAGTAGATGGGCGTGATCGTATGCCAGCCTTGAAGCCAGGACAACTCAGTTCCACCAAGACCACATACAATAAGGAGGAATGGTGGCCCTCCAGCCAGAATGAGTGCATATTGTTAGGGAGGAAGGGAGAGATGCTGGGCAGGGAAGAGCACAGATGCCCACTGGCCTGCTCTGGGTTGCGATTCTTCTCTGCTCCTCTAAGCCTTTAGTCCATTTATTAGCACATCAGACCTATGTTAGTACAACACAGGGAAAGTTACTCAACTTCTGTAGACTCCTTTTTCCTTTATAAAATGAAACTGGCTAAATGGCCTGTGCAGCGAACTTTCCCAATGAGTGACATCTCTTGATAATGTTCTTATTAATCTCATAGACATGTATTGAACATGGGTATGGGCAAAATGGGAAGAGAAGTGTTGGAGTTCATATGAGTTTGTGAATGGAGGTTGCTTATTCAAATACGGATTACAATAAAAATATTCCTTCTGTCTGCAATCCATACCATTCTCCCATACTCAGTCCAGCAGGATTCTCAAAGGCCTCTGGCGTGGTCTGGATTTCTCTTCTCTAAAAGGGCTCTGATTCAGCTCTGATCTATGATGCCATTCTGGATCTGTGGCACAAAGGTGCTAAATTTGATTCTATGCTCTCTCTCTCTCTCTCTCTCTCTCTCTCTCCCCCTCTTCTTCCTCTCCCTCTTGCTCTCCTTCTTGTCCTTCTTTCTTTTACTTTCTTTTTCTCTTGATTTCTCTCTTTTTCTGTTCTGTTCTCTCTGAATATTAAACCCAGGCCTTTTGTGCTGAGCTATACTCCCAGTCCTTTTTAGCATTTTTAATTTTGAGGCAGCATCTCACTAAGTTGCCTGGGCTGGGGTTGAACCTTTGATCTTTCTACCTCAGCTCCCCAGGCCACCATGTCTTGCTTTGATTTTTTCTTCTAAGGAAAGCCAGAAATCAAGATTAATTTGTTAAAACAAATTCAAAACTGTAAAAATAGTTACTAAATCAAATTAACCCTCATGTGGGTTATATATGGCCCAAGGTTTGTTGCTGTGGGGTACTGCTACTGTAGCAGTTCTGCTACTGTATCACATGTGTGGTGTGACTGTTTTTCTTGGCTGAGCTGTCTGTCTGTGCTGTTATTATGAGTGTCCTAAAGTTAGAGAAAAGGCCTCTTTCTTATATCTACAGGGTCTAGTACAGTACTTTTTACATAGCAAGTACTTAGTAATATTTTTTGAATGACTGGGAGGAATAAGGCCAGGATTTTATTTATTTATTTGTTGTATTTAGTACAGGCTCTACAGGGCCTACAGGGTCTCACTACACAGATTGGTCTTGTAGTAATTCTCCTGTTTTCAGCCTCCCAAGTGCTGGGATTACATGCATGTGCCACCAAGCCCAGTGTCAGTCCCATCTTAGCTCAATGCTGGGGGTGGGGCCGGCACGACATGCCAGGAATAGAACCCTCACCCCTCTGTCTGCCTGAGTAGGCCCTTTGGTTCGCTGAGCTATCTGGCCAGCCCTAAGGCCAGGATTTTTATTTATTTATTTATTATTATTTTATTTTATTTTTTTGTATTTTTTAGGGAAGGGTCTATAGGGTGTTCATGGTCTCACTACTAGATTGGACTTGTAGTGATCTGCCTGTTTACAGCCTCCCAAAAGCTTGGATTACAGGCATACACCACCATGCCCAGTCTCAGACACTGTCTCAGTGGGCCCCAGGGGAGAAGCTGGCACAGCAGGCCCTAGGATCGAGCCCTGGGCCCCTGAGCCTGTTTGCAGGTGCTTTAATCCACCGAGCTACTTGACTGGCCCTAGGCCAGGATTTTTAAAAAAAATTATAAATGAAAACTCACTGAAACATTATTAGTGGGCCCGTTAGTGATTTTTTTCATTAAGAACACATATAGAGAGAAGTAGATTTTTAAAGCAATGGATACTTCATATCCATTACAATGGCCACTGTTTAAAGAAAAACAAAAACAAGAAATAACAAGTGTTGGAGAGGAGATGTGGAAATTTGATCCCGCATGTATTGCTTATGGGGATGTAAAATGGTGTAGACAGTATGGAAAATAGCATGGATGTTCTTCAACAAATTAAAAACAGAATTACCATATGATATAATTTCACTTTCCCTGTAAATATGTCCAAAAGAATTGAAGGTAGTAACTTGAAGTATTTCTTCACCGATGTTCATACCAATATTATTCACAACTAAAAGACAGAATTGACCCAGATGTGCATCAGTGTGTGGATGGATAAACAGAATGTGGGATGTACATATAGTGGAATACTGTTCGGTGTTTAAAAAAAGGAAGGAAATTCTGTCACCTGCTGCCATTTGAACACACCCTCAGGACATCACACTGACTATAGTCACAGAAGGATGGATACCATGAGGTTCCATGCATGTGGGGTATCTAACATCATGAAGTTCCTAGAGACGGAAAGCAGACCTGTGGCTCCCAGGGAATGGAGGACGGAGAAATGGGGAATTAGGGTTATGTGGATGCAAAGGTTCATGTGTAAGATCAGATGTGCCCTGTGGATAGCTGATAGGGATGATTGCGCAGCCGAGCGCTTACTGCCCCTGAGCTGTGTACTTAAAATGATTATGATGGTAGATTTTATGTTACATGGACTTTGCCACATTCAAGAAAAAAATGAAAATGGGTAGTTGAAGTATGATGTTGACAATAAAGTGCCCTAAAGTGACCCATCAATTTAAAATTTGTGTTCTCATCCTACTGAGAGGTCCTAAGACAATATGGTGGTGGTTACTGTGCAGGGTGCGTAAAGGAACCTAGAGGCGAACAAGATCTTGCCACCACTGCTGGAAGCTCATACTCATTGTAACAGCCCTGGACCTTTATGGAGCAACAGGGCGGATGCTGTGAAGTAGAGGTCGGTGCCTGCCACGGGAAGAGCTGATGGTTAACCATGTGCATGTTAGGAATGTGCCCTCTTGTACACTGCCCTCATGCCCTAACTCACCCTTTACTCTGTTACCATGGCAATCAACTTTGCACATGCATCATTTGACCTCACTGTCCACCTCTCACTTTCTGCAGAAGGGTTCCTCTGACTCATTCCTGGTCTGCAAAATCAAGGGGGTTAATATCCTCTGAGGCAACTGATGACCAGTAGGAGCAAGAGATGATGAATAAATCAGCCTTCCACAGTAGCAATTCTGAAGCACATCCCAACACATCCTCAAGTGGTCCCTGTGGGATGGGGCCCCAGATGTGCACAGAAGGGAGCAGTGCAATGATTTGCTCCTCCATAGACTATTTTTCCTTCCCTGTGTCACTCTTTCCAGTCCTTCACCCTAATCCTTGAGATCATTTCCCAAGTGAACCTCTGTCTTCAAGTCTCAGATTCTGCTGCTTTTCTGGGAAGCTCAAGCAAAAAAGACATTGATGGTGGGCCTGGGTTTTGAAATGTGTACATGGGTTTTCTCAAGTGGAGAGAAAGGGACATGCATTCAGGGCAAGGGGAGAAGCATGAGCAAAGACAGGAAGCACGAATAGCACAAGACATGCGCAGGGCTTGTCAGTTGCTGAAGTGTGGAAGCAAGGAGGCGATTAAAATTGCCACAAGGTTTGTTGATTAATACCTATCTATGCTGTGTTTAGAATATTGAAAAAAATCCTCCCTCAAAGTAGTTAGTTATTATTTACCATCTCAGGCTTCCTCACTGTTCTCCACCTCTGTGGGTCAGTAGCCCAAGTACTGGACAATAAATTTGAGTCAGGCAATCAAGACCAAAATGAATAGTTTGGTGAAAAATCAGAGTCTACAAGATAAAACTTTTCATAGTGTGCAAAGAAAGTAAAGCAAAGGGAGGGGAATTTGTGTAATATTTAGTATTATCAATCATAAGATTACAACAATAGCTGCATTTTCATCATTTTGTTAGTGTTTATCCTGATTTTTTTTTGTACTGAGAATCAAACTCATGACCTTACACTTGCCAGGCAGGCACTTATGCCACTGAGATATCTCCCCAGGCTCATTTTGTTAGTGGAAATAAGAATTTTATAAGTGCTTTGGTGTAATCCATCTTTATTTTACTATCTCATTTACCCGTTAGGACTTCAACTACAAATATTATGTGCCACTAAAAAGAAAAAAGTCCCAGCAATACATTTTGCAAAATTATCAACTGTAAGATGAGTCCTAACTTCCAAGATTCAAGAAAATATGTAAGTTAACATTGATGCAACTTCACTTCCCTTGTTTCTCTGAGTTCTGGAGGGTGAAGATTTCATTTGTTTAACTCTGACTCTTGTTGACAACTGGCACAATTTTGATCCTTGTGTAGTTCATGTGTATCCATATACTTGTTGAGTTAAACCGAGCAGGTTTCTGTCTTGGCCTGCGTTGACACAGCCCCAAATACCCGACCTTAGGTACAGGAGAACTCAGAGGATGAGGTTCACTCCCCACCTCAGAGCCCTGCATGGTGTAAGGAAATGTGCTTATGAGTGTATTAGCACTAACATAAACCTCATATCACCAAGTTTTTGTTTATGTAGCTTTGAGAACTGAGCATGTGAACGATCCCCGTAGTGTGTTTATATTTGCTTCCCATCATGCTTTGGGGTGTGTTCTATGACATGTGTAAGAAAAATTAGCACAATTTTTAAAAAATTCAATGTTTAGGCAAACATGGTATGGAAATAATTTGTAAGAGGTATAACAGGATTTATTAGGCAGAATGTTGGAAGTATACACTCATAAAAAGAGAACACAGGTTCTCAAGAGAGGTGAATAACAGCAACTTGAAAGTATAGTTGCTCTATTAATTGTTTACCTGTGAGGGTGCATTGGGAAGGCAATCTGGTGTTCCTATCTCTTTTAACTCTTTAAAAGTATTTACTCTGGAAAAAAAGAGTTGATCATCAAGGAATTATTCTTCTGCATTTTCTGTGGTTTTCATGTAGGATGGGAAAGAATTTTTTAAAAGTTTTCCATGCCTTTATTTGATTTAATTTCATGCTCACTGGAGCAGAATTCCATCACAGTCATTGGCACCTTGGACTTGCCGTCATTTCCCTCTGTTGAGCGGCCCAGACACTATTCCATAACATTCTTGGCTTCCAAGCCCCATGTCCTGGAAACAGATCTCAGGACATTAGCAAAGATTCTGGGGCATTCCTCGTACAGACCCAGCTAAGCCTTTGAAAATATACTATGACCGCTAGGATTTTTCAGCTGTAGTCTGGCCCTGGCATAAAAGGAGCAGGAGACCTGGAAGGCTCCGATGCCTGGGGTGCAGTGGTTACACCTCATTAGTCCCAGAGCAGGGGCTCACCACCCCGTTCCCTCAGGCTCCGGCATTTCCCTTCCTGGCCTGGGGCCAAGCCTGCCTGAGCCATCTGAGATGGCTCCCTTCTCCCATTCTCTGCTGTAGGGACTTCATTTTCATTTTTATTTTGCCTGCTAAAGTCTAGTTCTAACTCAAGAGCCTGGGCAGACCCTTGACTGAAAAAAAGGTGCCAGTTGCTAGAGGAAACAGAGAGTAGAAGTGAGAGTCTAGAGCTTCGGCTTGGCCAGGTATACTGGTCCTCACTTATCCATAGAGTATGTCCCAGAGCGGATGCCTGAAATGCCTGAGATCACAGCAGTCCCGAGCCCTATACATACTCTGCTTTTTGCATATATGGCTGCCAGAAAAGTGTACATACACTTCAGGAAAAGAAAAGCCTGTATGAATATTTTAATGATCAATTTGTTGAGAAATCATGAGACTAACACAAGTTACCTTTGGCCGCTATAATTACAAGAGATGCTCCAAGTGAGGGTGCTGAGTTTCCAGACATGTATTAATGCAGCAAACTGCTCTTTAGGGAACATTGGCCAAACTGCCCCCTGAGAGCACTGCACACACATTTTCTGTTTCTTCTCTGTAGGCTGGCAGTGTGGGTTTTCTGCAGTACACGTGCTTACTGAAGGAAGCTCTTTATGCCTTCTCTTTGGCATGTTGCAATTGCAGACATCACTCCTCTTGGACTTTAGGGTTACCATGAAGTAAGACAATGCAGTTGACTAATGACCATGAAAGTTGCGGAATGATTAGTGGGCAGGTAGCAGTAATCCCCTGAACAAAGGCAATTGGTGGTCTAGAAAGCATGCAGCGAAAGGGTGTGAGTACTCCTCATGTTAATTAGAACTACACTATTTGTGATTTATTTACTTATGATTTATTTCTGGATTTTTTTTTTTCACTTAATGGTTGGGACCTCTGTTGGCTGCTGGGAACCCAGCTGTGGATAAAGGTGACTACTATTATTGTCATCAAAGAGCCCCAGTGATACACTTGTGATGTCAGAAGGCTGTCAGGAAGAACGAAGTGATAGAGGGCAAAAGGAAGTTAAGATAGCTGGAAAGGCTCAGGTAGTCAGTGCCCTTCATGCCTGACATCACCCGGCTCTGCCCACATTTTACTTACAAAATTAGGAGAGACAGATTCCAAAGCAGCAGAAGAGAAAAAGCAAACAACTCCTCCAATAAATCTCCTTCAGGCTGTGCAAGCAGAAAGGGTTAAAAATGACACAAGAATC
>NDGN011450468.1:0-15731 GCA_002564285.1 Tympanoctomys barrerae
AAAGAAAGAAAGAAAGAAAGAAAGAAAGAAAGAAAGAAAGAAAGAAAGAAAGAAAGAATATGTTCATGCTGTGTTTGGTAATTATGTATCACATGTATGATTTCCTGAATCAGAAGGAGTTGTTTTTGTTTTCCAAAAACTCTTCAACCTCTAGACTCTTGTTTACAACAAGCAGAAAATTCATCAGAAGACAAATGTAAGTGTTGATACAGTCCCTTGGTGTGCAACCTTGTAAATGAAGATAAAACGTCAAAATTAAAGATCTTGAGGCCTATTATTCTCATAAAGAAAGAGGAAAAACATACCTTTATGAGACATCTGGCTCAGTAATACTGCTGAAAAATTGAGTTGTGCCAAAGATGACCTTTAGGGCCTGTCAAAGTTAATGGAGAAAGTTCTTAATAATTGTCAGATATATTGACATCATGTGTGATGAACTTGGAGAAATAAAGGGACAGTACACCATTATAAAGGTTCTGGTCTACTTCTTCTGCCTTACTGTCACAACTTCTGATCACATATGTTGTTTCTTTTCTCTGTCTTTTTTCTAAATGAAAATGCTTTAGAAAATGTCATCTTTGGGAGTTTTGATTGGTGTTTCAGGGTGTGTCATTTCTGCCAGTTGTCCTATGACTCTTTGTCATTGTACCAATACTAAAAAGGACCAGAAAATTTCATTGAGTGATAAATACTGATCACTTATACAGAAGTGTCCAGTCTTCTGTGCAGGGCTGTTTTTAGACACAGCTAAGTAAGAAGTTAGAAAACTTTCCCTAACTTTCATTTTCTTGAGCAATAACTTGTCCCAAGGAGTTACATGACCTTTGACCCCTAGCATGAGGGAAATGAGGATTGGCTTGTCTGTGGGTAACCACAGAATGGCTCTTCGGTTATGACCTCATCCAGAGGTGGCTGGCCAGCATGTGTGTAATAGCTACACGGGGCCACAGACGCGATGGGTGTGCTGAGAGGTATCTGGGAAATGTAATGTACTTTAAATTACCAAGAAGTAATTTGATCTGAATAAGGCAACTCCAAAGAGAGCTCATTATGTTTCTCCAGAATGCAATTGCAAACTGTAATTGGATTTCTTTTAAAGATGAACAGCAAACTCAGGGAAGTGATGCATTTATCATTTTTGTCAGTCCCTTTCTGGAACCTGAGCACTAGGGACGAAGGCACACAGAGTCACCCCCTTGGGGATAGAGAACATTCAGTAAACAGGACACGGTGGGCAGACAGTGCCGTCACTTCTGTACACTGCAGCTGTGCGTGGGGAGCGGAGTAAAGTGGGAGTCATTCAGGGGCAGTTTTAGAAGGTTAACAGAGAACAGCGCTTAGAGTGGAAGAGGAATTGGAAAGGAAACTCAGGAGGGAGGATCTGAGGTCCTTGCACCAATCCAATCCTGTAACGTTGGGGCTTGGACCCAGACCAGGTCTGTGGGATTACAACACAAGACATGGGCCTGGGTAACAATTTGAGATGACTGTACATGTAACTTTTAAAAGTTCATTTCCTGTTGGTGATGGTGGGCAGCGGAAAGGACCCTGGGCTAGGAATCTGGACGAAAGGGGTTTTAGGGTCAAGTCGAGGGCTTTTTATCTTAGAGAGTAAGGAAATTGAACTAGAATGAATTGTACGTCCTGTGCAGATCTAACAGCTTAAGATATGACGGTGTTAAGGCCTGAAAATGCTCCCTCTGCTCCCTACAGGAAGGCCTCACGTCAGGAAAGACTCAAAGGAGCAGTTTCTACTTGGTGCCTTCCTGGCTTTCCTCAGACACCCAGGCTCACCAACAGATCCCTGGCTGGCCAAAGCCTTCCATTTTATAGCACATTAACCTTTCTGGTCTCTTTTCAGAATAAAAATCTGTCTGTCCTAGATGTCAGTGAATGAAGCCTTATGAACTAATTTATAAGTTAAGATAGTCTACACTGTCTAAAGCCTATTTTTTTTAAAAAAAAATCTTAGAGATGATAATGTTTTGTCTTTTTACAAGCTCAATTTTCAAAATTATTTATATCTCACACGCCTTGAAGCACACAGACTTCGAAGGTGTCAGTATACCCATTTTACAGATGAATTAACAGATATGGAGGAGAAGCAGCTTGTGCTTGATTAGAGCCATTAAGTGGAAAGGAGAGGATAGAATGTAGGTGTCCTGAATGAAGTCCAGTGTACTTTCCACTATATTAGCATAATTATGGAAATTTGAAGTCCTTGGCTGAGAATATCAAAGAAGTATTTTCGAGTCAGAGGCATTTGAAACCATTCAAAGATCACCATTTGGCCTGCTTTTCTCATCCCACAGACAATCCCTGCAATCGGCTCATTTTGGATAGTTCTGACAATATTCGACTTCATAATCCTCAGCAGTAATAATCATAATCACTCTCTCTCTCTCCCTGACCATCCCAGAGAACATTCGGAGTCTTAATGCTCTTAATTAATCTTCACGACATCCCAGCCAGTGGAGCAGATTGCAGGTAGGCTGTCCCACACGGCTGCCGGGGAAGCTGAGGTAGAGACAAGGTCATGGAGCTGCCTCTGGGGAGAATGACCCGCGGAGCGGTTGAGCCAAGAACAGCCTTTCAGAGCTGAAGCCTGCTGGTGAGCTGGGAAGGGGCTTTTGTGGTTCTCCTTCAGAGGTTACTCACCAGAAGAGAAAACTGCTGCGGCAGAGCCAAGATTTCCTTTGCTTGGTTTATCTCTCATTGCTTGTGAGTTTGCTATTTCCCATCCTTGGGAGTTCCGAAACCTTTGCGATGAGGTGATTCAGCGTTACGCTCGGCTAAGGAAGCGCGCGTAACTTGCCCACAGATGACAGCCTTCTTTCCCTTGTAGGACCACTGCCCTCTCACCCATCCTGAGGCGGGAGCCCCTTTTTAATTCCTCTCAGGGTCTTGTCCAATTGCTTTTTCCAAGTCATCCAGAATGGGGTCTTTATGGCACATTTGTCCTTTAGGAGAGCATTTGTTTTCAATGCTATATTTCGATGTGTTCTTTTCCTCAGGGAAAAGACCCAGTGACTTCATCTCTCAGATTAGAAATGATGTCTGTGTCCCTAACCACATGTTCTGTCCAAGCTCTGCGTGGTTTCCGCGGTTTCTGCAGCTCTTGGAGACTGGCCTGGCCCTGCGATGACTGCGCACCCTGTGGTGCAGCTACAGAGAAGAGTGATGCTCCTCTGTGGTAGGGAGTCCGGTTACACTGGAGGAAAGGGAATGGGATTCCCGTAGGCTGACAGGAAGACGCTCTAGATCTGTGGGAAAAGAATGACCTTGTCACTCTGCTGTTGGGGAATGTAGTTGCCTTTAACCTTGAGCCTGACCCAAGAATCCTGTTATAATTTACTTTGACACTGTATTTAAACCCCCTGCAGTAATTAACCACCTTTCAAACATCACCAGGAAGTGGGTTATCAAAATAATACTACTGTGAAGGTAAAAGTACCTTTAAAAGTTTCCTCTACTTCACTCAGCAAAAATAAAAAGGCTCAACAAAACTCACACCAAAATAGTACCAAAATATTTACAGGATTTCTTTTTAAGATCACTTTCTGTGACCTCTTGCAAATAGCCTCATGCAATACAGACTGGTATCTTTCCCCAGGCATGGGCGAGATCCCAAGACGTGATTTCACTGAATGCTTGCTCCAGAGACTTAGCTTCTGCGACTTGTGATAAATTAAATGGTAGAGAAGATTGCAGCGCTAGCAGAGTTCCAGCAGCTTCAAAGGTAAGGAGGAAATAAACACTGTACCTGTTGCCACCTGCTGTTTCCAACTTTGGGGCAGACATTACTAATGGAAAACAGTGCTCTTCCCCACTGAGCCTGCCCTCATTCGCAGCCTTTCTTATCCTGTTGCTAACAGAGCCTCAATCCGACTACAGGACTGGGTTCTCCAGGTGAAAGCCTTTTACTGATCTAGTCTTAGTGCAAGCTGACTGGTCCTTCGATCCTCCAGAGTAAAACCAGAGGTATATGGAAGCCAACTGTGGGTGGAAGGGGAGTCAGGTTGGGATTAATATAGTTCAGGCATTTCCCAAGATATGGGAATGAATTTACATTCTGAAGCTATGACAGAATTATCTCCAAGTTTAGCATACTTAAAAATACTGCATCATGAATGAAAGAAATGCAGTTTAGAACATCGCTGCTTTAATTCTGTATCAACAGTTTGATAATATTAAGAGTTTGGGGGAAGATTTATGGAACCATACTTGCATGTGTCTTGGGATAGCAAAACTGATGCCATACATTTGGAGAACAATTTAGGACTGGCTGAAAAAAAGTTACGTGTACATATTATTAGTTTCAGTAATTCTAATATTATAGATATGCTTCCCCAAGAATTTAAAGATATGTGTTTCTAAATTAACTATTGTAGTATTGAGTTCAAAAATAAAAATAGGAAATAGAGTCTATGTATCTGCATACGTGCTGTTGAAGAAAGTACTGATGTATGTATATGTAAGGAGAACACAAGGCAGATTTTCCAAAGAACAGGTAGGCATAGAATGGGGCACGGCTTTGTTCCTTTATAATGCTTCAGCTTCTGCCATCCTTGTTCCACTTCCCTGCACTGCTGAACTTGTGCTTGCCCCTCGGATACACGGGTATAATATTTGCATCCCAAAATAAGAAAATATGCTGAGTAGGGCCTGTTGGGGCAGAGCCAAATGGGTGCAGCGAAACCAAGCCGACTCAGAACGCTATCTAACTTGTAACTCTCACTGAAAAGGAGCCTTCAGTATCTGTTGTTTTAAAGCCACTTAATATTTTAAGGTTGTTTGTCACTCACATAACATTATTGCAGCAAAATCTGACTGGTGAATCTAATATAGAGACAGTATTTGGAGTTCACATGTGAAAAAATTCAGTTGTATAACATTATTGGTGTAGTTGGCCTCAGAAAGTCATCTGGTCATCTGTCATCCATCCACCCATCTATCTGTCCATTCATGCATCCATCCACCCATCTTTGTATGCAACGATATACCAAACACTAAAAAAGAATACAGAGGGAATGGATAGCAATAGGCAACCCAAAAGGCCAGCCCTAATCAAACCTGGAAGTTACTTGGGGGCAGGAGGGAAAGAAGAGATGTGGTTTATAATTAATGTTTTTTACTCTGAATTTTTCATAAAAAATGGATTATTAAATAATGAAGTATTAGGAAAAGTTTCACTTTTAGTACTTGCTATATAAAGCATTTTTCCTAATTTTGATGAATGATTTTTATTACATCATTATGTTTTGAAAGTCCTGAGAGTCCTGGTGGGAACGAAAATCAGGAGCGATGTCAAGGCTCTGGTAAACAAAACACAAATGAGCTCTGCATCCTTTCCAGGAAGAGGTAACCTGAGACCAACCTTGGAGACTGCTTCTTCTGCGTGAGAGGAAAGAGGGCGGAGAAGGAAGGGAGGTGGCAGTTGGAAGTGGCCTCCTAGGTTTGTCTTTCTGAGTCACCAAGACAAAGCCACATACTGAGAGTTGGAAGCAGAGTGGTTCCTTTTTTTTTTTTTTTTCTTTTTTCTGCCAGAGTTGACTTTTTCCTATGAAAAGGAAGAAATCATATTTATGGAATGTTTAACATTTTTATAATTGAAGAAATAACCAAAAAGGCTGGCCTCAGGCAAAAGTAGAAACTACTTAGACCTTTTCTTGTACTTTCCCAGGCAAGAAAACCAGACTTTTCTTTGTGATTCTTGGGTTGAAAAAACAATGGTGGGGGTGGGTTGCTTCCCTTTGGGAGATGCACTGCCCTTATGCAGGGCTGGTCGATCCTCCATTATCTCTGATTTTTACCTTGTTAACTCTTGGTTGGCTCCAGGGCTGGGATGTCACTCTATCTACAAACCTGTCTTGTCGCTCAAGACCGGGAACCTGGCCTTCTGTGATTATGCACACAGCCACGCTCTGCTTGCAGGGCCTATTTATTTGTCTCTCTTACTCAATGGGCTGTAGGCCCTTTTCCATTCTGATGTTTAGTTGTACAAGTCTGCAGTGCATAATGGTTCCATTCCTCGCAGCAAGTCGCTAGCTGTACAGAACATTTCCCAGCTCTCCTTACTTCTCTTCCCCTTCTTGAAAGCTGTCTATGCCTGGCCCTGTGGCTTATTGCATCTCTAGTACCTCATCACATGGTTGGGTATTCAATAGACATTTGTCGCATCCATGGATAAAGTATTCCTCTATGATAAATAATTTGTACTCAGAAGGTAAGGTCTCCCTTAGGATTATTTTTTTCTTTTAATGGAAAAGGGCATAAAATTTCTGATGCCTGCATGAGCAGGCTCCTAAGGGATCTACTTTTTCAAAGGGATCTTCATACTTATAAGGTGACCCATTTTTCTGGGTTTCAGGGGCTTTCTGGGATGTGGGACTCTCAATATCCTGGGAAAACTGGGTAAGTCTTCTTGGATCAATTCCATAAGATCCACCCACGGTGCTTTTTCACAGATCAAGACAAATGGAATCATCTCCTCTCTCTCCCTGGAGTCCCAGAGATACGACAATGAATCTGCTGTTGTCAATATTTCTATTTCTCTCATCTCTCAGGCAATCATCACATCTCCATTTATAATTCATATGGTTTCACAGTGGACAAATTAAAAATTTTGATCAGACTCTTCCATCCTTTCTTGTGTGAGTGAAAGGTAGTCGGTCCATGGGAGGAGCCCACTAAGAGAGTGATGTAAATACAGGGAAGGCAGGGAGGAGGCTGCTTTTACAGGGACAGAAGTAGCACTGAACGATCCTGCTTTCTTATCAGAGCCTGTGCGCACCAGGAGATGACAAGACATAGAAGGGGCTCAACGCCATTAGGCCCTCACCGTCTGCAGTCTAGTTTAGTATGCATTCTCTGCAAACACACCTCGCAGGGTTTTCCAAGGGACGTTATATGCCAGAGCCCAAGGGCTCATCTTTGTTAATTCTGCATCTTTGCATCAGAAGTCAAATTGCTTCTCCTCCAAGGAGAAAGGGCTGGCTCAGAGTAGCTGGTGAGCGCAGCTGTGAAATAGAGCAACTTTTTCATCTAGGCTCTGTCAGGAAGTCAGCTCTGGCCAGCAGCTGTGTTCCAGCTGTATGCTTCCAGGAGGCCACTAAGCCCCAATTACTGGAGATCCCTGTTCCCAACAGCACAGCTCTGGAAGGGTCGAGTTACTCCAAGGAGAGGGTTCTCCTAACTATGGCTTGGTGAGGGAGTACCTCTGCATAGTGCTTCTCTCTTTTCTCTCCTTTCCTCTGAAAGTTAAGTGCTGGGCCAATTAGAGGCCCCGATGAGTGAAGGCAGAAAGACAGCATGAATTCAAAATGAACAATGCCTTGCCCGTTCATTTAGTCAACAAATGCTTATCAAGGACTGGGGACATAGGCCCAGTGCCTGCCTGGGAAGCACAACAACATACCACAAGGTTGTGAATTCAACCCCCCTCCCCCCACAAAATATCCAGCACTCGGTCTCAGTCTGCTGTGTGTGTCATGTAGAGCAGGCAGTTGTATCTGTGACTTCACTCCTATATCAGGAGCTGGGTCGGGGCGGCAGAGCAGGATGGCTGGCACCTCAGCTGGGGAGACCTGAAGACCAAGAGTAGCGTGACAGCTACTGGTTGGGGGCATCTGAAAACTTATCATTTACATCTTTGGTGGTTCATTTCTGTGAATTGTCATCAAAATTCTTAGGTTGAGATCCCAGTGCCCATAGTTGTGGTGTAAGAGCGTGTTGCTTTGGGAAGACTTGGCCCTCGAGACTGAGATGAGAGCTGCAGAGAGAACTGCCGAGTCACTTCTGCTACACAAGAACACAGCCAGCAGGCACTGACTATCAGGAACGGGGGCACACTAGGCTCTGGATCTGCCAGCACCTCAATCTGGGGCTTACTAGTCTCCAGCACAGTAAGAAACAAATTGTATGATTTATTGATACCCAGTTGGTGGTATTTTTTTGTAGGGGCTAGAAGATACTAAGACGTGCGTGCAGGCTTTTGGCTGCTGGTCAAAGCACCTCAGCTTTTTTTGGGGTGTCTCTGCTTACACTATTTGGGGTTTCTTCAGGGTCCAGTGGCTGGCTTCTAAGTACAAGTGGTCCCTGTCTGCAAAGTGGAGTGCAAGACATTTTTTATGATACATCTGTCAAGTTGCTTCTGCCCAACTCTACTGTTGAGTCAGTAACAAAGTTCATTCAAGTTCAAGGAGGCGAGACATTGATTCCATCCTTTGATGGAAAAGATAAGGAATCATCACTGGAAGACGAGCGTGGAGGTTGATAGGTCCTGTAGCCTTCTTTGGTGATAAGGCTTGTGTCTAGATGTCCCCCCAAAGCCTCATGCAGTCATGGGTCTGGCTTCCAGAGTTTGTGATTCATGGTCCAACAGTGGGACTATGGATGTGAGGGCTACCCATGCCCCGGCGGGCAGCCTGCAGCCAGTAGAAAAGGGAAAGGGCTTGCTCTCTGCGGATCATCCCCTCTTGCTGTTGCTGCTTTTACTGTTTCTCTTCCACTGTGAACTGCTGCCCTCTGCCATGTGCCACCCTGCCTTGGAGCCAGCTGAGTATGGACTGAAACCTCCACAAACTGAGAGCTAAATAAACCTTTCTTCCTTCACTTTGGGTGTCAGGTATTTTGTTTCAGCAATGAAATAAAAGTAACCAAGACATTTGGAAAATACCATCTGCCCCATCTTAGAGGTTATAATTTAGGAAAGGTTGGGAAACTGGAAGCCAGGATAGTTTTCATCCTTTTAAAAATGTCTTCTGACTTTTTGAATATGCTGTGCTAACCAGTGCTCCATTCCTTTGGCCTTGGGCTTACTCTACCACAGAAATACTTTCCATCTTCTTTGTCAAGCATATTTTGACTTAAAATTCCAGACACTGTTCCACTGGCACCTCTCTGGTAAAGTCTCTGGCGAGCCAAAGAAGAAGTAATGTATTTGCCAGGCACGTTTCTCTGTGCTAAAAATAATAACTAATATTGAGTAAGCATTTTTAGGCACATGCCACAATTGCAAGTAACATACATGTTTTAAACATTTTTGCAAAACATGTGTCTAGGATAGATGGAGAAATTGTGGCTTGACAATATTAAATAATAAATAACAAGGGAAAAAAAAGCCTTGAAATTGTGGAGCCAGGATTAAGATGGGACCAGGCAATTCTAGTCCCTTAGCTGAGTGCCGGATGTCTGCTCCGAAGGATTAGATTTATTTTCTTATGACTCTTGTCATTTTGAACTGTATTACTTTCCCTGCTTTATCTTTAACTTGTGAGTTTTACTCCTGTTAGGGTGCTTGGCATTTATTTGTTGAATGAATCGGTAATTCTTCAGAATCAAGAGTATATGGCCTTATCTCAGGAGAAAGTATTTAGTTAGATTCCTTTTCCTTGCGGAGCATTTAATGATGGGGTTATTTAATTTATGCACCTTGTGAATACATATGCTTAAAATATTTTTTTCTTAGAAAAATTGTAATGTCAGTGGTAGTGTCCCTAACAACCAGAAGCAATAATTTTGGAAAAGAAGGAAAGACTGACCAAGAAACTTGGTGGTCATGTAAAGACTGGATTATAAGCCAGGAATAGGGGCATTGCAATGCAGGTAACATAGCCATAGGAATATACGCATGTATTTATACATATGTAATACATTCGGAGTTATGAATTATAATTCAGAGAAGGAAGTCATTTGTTTCTTAAAATATATTTCCCAAAGAGTGAAGACTCATATGTTGCTGAAAAGAAAGAGGGCACCTGAGGCATTAACTGAACAAAATATTAGGAATTCCCTTGAATAAAACTTGCATCCATGCAGAAATATAATTTGTCCTATAAAGTACATGGCACATAGTAAAGCCTCAGCTAATGCTGGTTATTATTATTATCTAGAAATGGAGATGCTAATTGGATGCACACTGCTTGTATTTGGGGGAATTAAATACAAATAGACCCTTTGCCAGAGGCCAAGGCACTAGTTCTAACTGTCCGTTAGGAGAGAATGGTAGAAGTCACCATACAGAAGCTTTCAGTAGCGAGTCATGAAGATTGAAGCGCAGACTCAACCAAACAATGGAGAAGAGATGAGAATTTACCAAAGAGATGTGAAAAAGATTTTCATTCTGGAGTGGGGATTGGTTTTAGTCTCTGTGGAGAAAAATGCTACAGACTGCGTATCTTAAACAGAACTTCATTTCTCATCCTTTGGGAAGCTGAAAAGTCCAAGGTTCAGGTGCTTGGTGAGGACTTGCTTCTGACATAGAGACCCCAACTCCACAGGCCACAGCCTTTCAAGTTAGGGACTCAACGTAGAGATTTTGACTGGAAGTGGCCTCCAGGTCTACCCAGACATGTGCGTGTGTCTGAGAACACAAGGATTGAGAACATTGTTTGGTTGAGGCTTTAGACAGGAGGGAATAAAGCACAGTTAAGACAAAATCCTGTTATCCTGTTAAAGAAAAGCCCCGCAGACCTTTGTCGTGGTCGTCTCTATCTTCCCGCTCTGCGATCCTGGACTTATTGCAGCCTCATGAACCCATCTGAACCTGCCTGCAAGGCACGCCTAGGATGCGTAGGGAGAGCAGTCCTCTCCTCCCCCACAAGCAGCAAATGCAGCACTTCAGGATTTTGCCTCCTTTGCCTAAAACGTCTTTTATTTACCTCCTCCCTGTCCCGCTTTTTTGCCCGTAAATTGGAGTAGTTAGCTGTACCGGCTTTTGAGTGAGTTGATTCTTCCTGCATGGCAAGCAATAACTCAGATTTGTTTAGTTTTAGTATATTTTTTCACAAGATCTGGTCATCTTTGTGCTTTGTTTGACAATGGAAATGGTTAAAACAAACAAACAAACCAACCCCTTTAGAGTTAGTTAGTTCAGTTTTAGAAGCTCAGCTAAAATAATGCAATTACACAGCAGCGGGTAAGCCTGGAAGTGACCACACGAGCGACGCCTGCAAGGGGCAGTGGCTTCGCTACCAGCTGCTCCGTGTGCGTGCAGAGGTGGCGTGGCTCACAGTCCCCTGCTGAATGAATGAATCTGGGTGCAGGAGTGCGTGGGTACGTGCGAGGCTCCTTCACCTCACAGACCTTGGCTCTACGCCACACAGACTGAGGAGCTTCGCGACGTTCCTTAGAGGTGATATGCACCTGATTACCTCCTCAGTAAGTGTGGGGAGAGTTGGAACCAAACTTTAAGCAACTCAGTGCTCTGAGCATCCCGAGGTACCAGCTCCCTCTCATATGATTTCACTGATATGAGAACCTCAAAATATAAATGAAGGCCAAAATAAAAACTAGCTGATAGGAAACAGGGAGCTAGATCTTTCTGAAAAGGGACAGGTATCAAGAGGTGGGAGAGATGGGAAGTGGGTGAAAAATCAAGATGTGAAATGTACATGTGCCAACTCCCCGCAATAAATGTAAGCATTCTGTTCTGCCAAGACAGACTAATTAAAAGGAAAATTAAAAATCTAAGATCAGATATAGAAGGATTAATATGAAATATTTTCCAGCAGTACGAAACCAGTTTTTAAAAAGGAGTCGAAGGAAATGAGAGGGCACACGGTGCGCAAGCTTGGCTTCCTAAGCACCACGGTGAAGTCAGAAGGGTTAATGACGTGACAATCTCTTCTCTCCCCACGGGGGAAGTTGAATTGAAAATAGCTTCTCCTTTCCAGCTTGGCAGAGCTCTGACTTTGGAAGATGCCTCTCAGCTCTCAGAAGCACAATCTGCCCTTCTTGAGAATTCTGGCAAATATTTTTGGTAGTTTACTTTTTCTTCTTCATAGGCTTACCTGCCGTTCCTCCCCACAAGAGGCAAGAGTTTTTTCTTGGGCCTCAGAGCACCACTTTGTTTGTTTGCTTGCTTTTTTAGTGGAACCGGGGATTGAACTCAGGCCTTTGTGCTTGTCAGGCGAGAGCTTATTCTACTGAGCCGTCTCCCTGGTCCGAGAGCACCACTTTTCGCAGGTATGAACGGGCAGGTAAGTGGGCAGGTGGTATTGTGAAGTCCCTGGCTTTCTCTGGTCTCTCCTGAAGGGAAATAATGTTACCTGTAGTTTGGGTGCTCGAGTAATGAGCGCCAAATGTACCAATGTCTGTTTCACTTGAGAACAATTCGTGGTCACCAGGCCAGGGATGAAAAGCTCCAGAACGAGGAGAACGCAAATGTTTCAGATGGACACTCAGCATTCAAAACCAGTCTCGAATTTTACTTCCCGTCAGGGCTTTCCATGCGCACATGGTCCCATTTCTTTGCTGTCCCTGTGGCTGCTGTGGTCACATACCCTGACATCCCCCGACACAGGCCAAGCCAGGCTACAAGAGACACGAGAATTACTCCTCGCTTGGGAAATCGAGCGCTCACTTTCAGTCAGAAGGCTGCAACGTGACCCAGTACCCAAGAGCAGGCTAAAATGCTTCTGTGCCCTGTGGCCCCATGGGGTCCATTTCCACCCACCCCAACCCAAGGTTCCCAGCGGGTCATGCTTCTGCGTCCCACAATTGTCCTGCAATTAATCCTCTTAAAACCCCACTTATTATTATTTGCTTGAGCTCGAATGGTAGAGATCTATAGAAATAAAGCTTTGTGGGTGACAATAAGTCTCTCAGACTGAGTATGTCAGAATTTCAGATTTAGGGAACTGTCATGCAGTGTTTTTTTTTTTGGGGGGGGGCAAGGCTGAGAGTCTTCAAGTACAATCTTTATAGAGCAGCTTTTTCCTGTGATGAGTCTTGAGTCTTGAGTCTTGTTTTTTCAGTCATTTTTATTCTCCTCTGGAGCTTTGTGAAAGGATGGAATGGAAACTTATTCTCTGGTTTGAAAACCATTGACACATTTTTAAAATTTTCTGTTTTAGCACTTTTCCATTCCCTTGATTCTCAAGTAAACCGTTAGGTGTGTCCTATTGACTCTGTCTGCGGCTACCTCAAGCTCAACTCAGTGCAAAGATGTGGTACGAAGCAAGGACACATGGGGAAAATGCAAATTGCTGTACTCTGCTCTTCAGTCATCAAACATCCTTTGTTAACATTCTCATTTTCTACTAAGTGGGCTATTGTTGCTGCCAGCCAGTGGCTCCACTGCAGAGTCTGTAGTGCAGTAAACAAAGTGTAAAATGTATGGAATGAAGGCTCCCTCTAATTCCCCTTAATTACATATTGAGTTACAGCGAGCACGACCCTGCCACCAACATTTCTTCCTCAATACATAGCCTTGACGTACAGCACATTTTTCTTCCATGACAGGTTTATTTCTTTGTTGAAGAATTGTTTAAGAGATATTTCATTGTATGTTGCAACAATGTAATTGGGCTCTGGCTGGCTTATCCACTTAATAGGTGTGGTAATAATCATATGTCACTTTTTAGTATATAGACTCCTTGCTCTTCTCCGGGTTGATTGCTCAATCTAGGAGACATTGAATAGAGTTGCTCCAAATAGCATCTGTGGGAAAATGAGTTGCAGATTTCTTTCTCTTTCTAAGTTCAGGGCTTTGGCAGGTTACATAAAAGGGGCAGCTTCCCATCAGATAGTGCTCAGAAAGAAAGCAGAATCTATCCGTAGGAGTATTTTTACTCAATGTTTAATGTGGATTTAAAAAAAAACCCAAATTTTGAGGGGGTGGAAGGAAAGATTTCTAGATATTAGCAATGTTGACCATTCAGAACCCAACTACTGACTACAGAAGGGATGATATTAATTGGGTTAAGGTTGCAGAAAAGCATTCATGTTGCTGGGAGATTTAATCCAAATGTGTCATTTAAATAAAAATTCTCTTCTATTTTATATTTTGTGTCTCTAACCTTAGTTCAAACTGCTAATCCATTTTGGTTGCTCTCATTCCATTCTCTATTTATTCACTTAATTGTATGTTTAGTCCAAACTGAACCCATCATAAAATCCAGAAACAACAACATAAGTAGTAAGGAGTGAAGAAGTTTAGTTTAGAAGGGGCAAGTGACACTGGGCTCGAAGAGTACGATTCCCAACCATGGCCTCATCTGAAGCCTCATGGTCTTGAGACACAGCAAGGTGGTGTTGTTCAGCTAAGCAGTAGGACTGGCATCACTGCAGTGACTGGTGGTGACAAGAATGAGGCTAGCCATGGTCCTGAGTGGTGACCGCTTCAGTGACCGCGCTGCAGTGCGTTCTTAGTGGTGGTAACATCAGAGTCTTCATCAGGTGGAAGCATTGGTCATGATGCCTTCAGTGGGCACCAGTGGCAAGGCTGGCATTTTTGATGCCAAGGGTGACACTGAAGATAGAGAAGATAGAACCATAGGAAGCCAGGGGCAATAACGCACTGCAGTCTCAGTGAAACACGTATCCCAGAAAGCTTCCCACTGAGTACTATCAGGACTATGCACCAAGCTTTGGCTCTGGGAGGGTAGGAGTACCTTACTAGGACAGGTGTTAGGAATGAAATCAGATTACAGAATATGACTTGCAAAAGCATTGTGTGATTAAATACAATAATACAAGTAAAACACATAATGCTTACAGAAATTAAAATTTAACTAATTTTATTAATATAGCATAGCAATACTATTTTTGCAGTTCTGTCTTTTTAAGCGTTCAAGTTCAAGTACAGGACCAAGGACTTTATTTGTACAGTGCTGGTAAAACTTTGTCATGCTTCTACTTACTTCATATACTGATGGAAAGAATTGGGCTCACCCAAAATTCATATTTCCAAATCCTAACATCCAAGGTGGCCAATTTGAAGAGAAGACTTCTAAAAAGGTAATTAAGATTAACAGGGCCATCAAGTAGTACTTGTGTCCTTACCAGAAGAGGAAGGGATGCTCCGCTGCCTCCCATCTCTGATTGCATGGGTGAAGGTCAAGGGAGAAGGTGACATCTACAGGGCAAGGCCTGAGGCTCAGCACAGTCCAACCCTGGTAGCACCTGAATCTTCAATGTGGAAACTGCCGAGATGAGAGAAAATGAATTTCTGTTGTTTAAGCCTTCTCCGGTTTTCCTTCATTTTTTTATGATTCAATGTGGGTTTTTTTGTGACCTTGTTTCTCGATTTCTCACCCTGTCAATAGGGAAAACACCTGAACTTGCTGTTGAAGGCCTTTGGCTTTCTGGTTTTAAGTAGACCACTGAGACACATGCTCCCTCGGCTTCTGTTTCCCTAGCAGGTTCCTAGGACAGAGGCACCAGGGGAGTTCTTGGGAAACACTGGGCAACAGCGCCCTCTGGTCATTTCCTGAGAAGGGCCGCATGCTCCTCCCCATGCTGCCCTCAGTGGATAACTTACCTGCCGGTCTCATCCTGGCTGGTGATTCCCCTGCGCTGGGCCTACGCGCTACCTCCTCCATCTCTGGAGCTGCCAGTCCTTTGGCCTGGCTGTGTCCTCTGTTCATCCCTCAGGCTCAAGGAAACATCAGATCTTGAGGGACCGAGGAGTGTGTGATGGGGCGAATGGGCAGAGGGAGTGGGCCAAATGCTCTCTCAGGCCCACCCACCTGTCCTTTCTTCTACTGTGACATCCAGGAACCATGGTGGCCTGGCTGCCACGCGGACTCAGTCAGCTCTGCAAGGTGTGAACTTGAGCAGGCAAAGAACAGACATCCTCCTCTGTCTCTCCATGACCTCACCTGAAATGCCTTGTTCTCCACAGAACACGGGCCTCAAGTGGTCAGGAACACAAATTCACATGTCTGCACCCCAACTCTTTTCTTCTCTCCTTCTCAGGCTCTGTCTTGATATCTTTTTTTTTTTTT